>OY740789.1:78815857-78984830 GCA_963514005.1 Raja brachyura | reverse complement strand
TCTCTCTGCCCTCCCTCTCCCCCTGCCCACCCCCTGCTCTCTCCCTGCCCTCAACCTGCTCACCCCCTCCCTCCTCTCCTCCCCTCTCTCCTCTCCCCCCGCCCTCTCCCCCCCTCCCTCCTGCCCTCTCCTCCCCTCTCTCCTCTCCTCCCCTCTCTCCTCTCCCCCTCTCTCCTCCTACCCTCTCCCCTTCTCTCACCCCTTCCTGCCCTCTCTCCTCCTTCCCTCTCCCCCTCCCTCCTGCCCCTCTCTCCTCCTACCCTCTCCCCCCTCCCTCCTGCCCCTCTCCCCTCCTACCCTCTCCCCTTCTCTCACCCCCTCCTGCCGTCTCTCTCCCCGGCCCTGCCCACAAGAACAGGCCAGGCCAGGCTCACAGCTGTGAATCCCATCAATAAAGACGTGTAGTCCCCAACCAAGCCAGTTAATGGAGGGCCATCATTGCAGTATTTATTTTGTAATTGACATTGCTAGATTACTATGGGAGCATCTTCCAGTGACACATAGATCATCGGATAGCAGGGGATGTCTGTGCCGAACATGAAGCCAGGTTAAACTGACCTAATCTGCCTGTACATGATCCATTCTCTCCATTCCCTGCACTTCCATGTGCCTATCTAAAAGCCTCTTAAACACCACTATCGTACCTGCCTCCACCACCACCACCCCTGGCAGCGCATTCCAAGCCCCCACCACCATCAAGCGATGCCCTCTAGCATTCGAAAGTAAATCATGGGATAAAAGTTCATATTGTCTCCCCCATCTCTGCCTCATAATTGTATACTTCAGAGAAACCAATTCAAGTACGCCCAGCCTCTCCCTGTAGCCAATGCTGTGTAATCCAGGCTGCACCCTGGTAAATCTCCTCTGCACCCTTTCCAAAGTCTCCACGTCCTTCCTGTAAAGGGGTGACCAGAACTGCACACATCCCACCGGAGAGAAAGAGGTCGTTGTGTGCATACAGACTGATGGGGTGTTGTTGGCCACTTTAGCTTACACCGGGATGTTTGGTGTTGTCACCTCAAGTGTCTCCCTATTACACTGCATGATGTGACCGTCAATATATGAATTCCTTCTGCAGTTGTACAGAGCCCTAGTGAGACCACACCTGGAGTATTGTGTGCAGTGTTGGTTCCCTAATTTAAGGAAGAGCATTCTTGCTATTGAGGGAGTGCAGCGTAGGTTTACAAGGTTAATTCCCGGGATGGCGGGGCTGTCATATGCTGAGAGAATGGAGCGGCTGGGCTTGTACACTCTGGAGTATAGAAGGATGTGAAAGGGGATCTCATTGAAACATATAAGATTGTTAAGGGTTTGGACACGCTAGAGGCAGGAAACATGTTCCCGATGTTGGGGGAGTCCAGAACCAGGGGCCACAGTTTAAGAATAAGGAGTAAGCCATTTAGAACGGAGACGAGGAAACACTTTTTCTCACAGAGAGTGGTGAGTCTGTGGAATTCTCTGCCTCAGAGGGCGGTGGAGGCCGGTTCTCTGTATACTTTCAAGAGAGAGCTGGATAGGGCTCTTAAAGATAGCGGAGTCTGGGGATATGGGGAGAAGGCAGGAACGGGGTACTGATTGGGGATGATCAGCCATGATCACATTGAATGGCGGTGCTGGCTCGAAGGGCCGAATGGCCTCCTCCTACACCTATTGTCTATTGTCTAATGTGATGACACAAGATGCTGATTTACAAAAAAAAAGACACAAAGTGCTGGAGTAACTCAGCAGGTCGGGCAGCATTTCCGGGGAACGTGGATGGGTGACCTTTCGGGTCAGGACCCTTCTTCAGACTGATTGAGGGATTGAGTGGGGGGTTAATTACAAAGCCTGGCAAGTGATAGGTGGATACAAGTGAGGTTTGATTGGGAGATGGTTGGACAAAGGGCAGAATTGAAAAAAGGGAGAAGGGGCATGAAATGTGAAGTCAGAGGAAGGAGGAGTGTAGGTGGAAGATGGGGGGGGGGGGGGGGGGACAAATGGGTGCGGTGGGGCTGGGTTATTCCCAATGAACAATCCCCTCCTTTTCCAACTGTCGAATATTCCTCTTCATTTGATAAACCGCCCTCTCATGGTTTGAGGATTAATTTGGGGATCGGGTAGTGGGAAGAATTTGAAAACGTCAACAGATCAGCGTGTGGTGTCAAGGAACGGCAGATGCTGGGATCGTGGGTGAAACACAAAGTGCTGGTGGAACGCAATGGGTCAGGCAGCATCTGTGTCCCCCAGAGATGCTGCCGCCTGCCCCATGAGTTACTCCAGCACTTTGTGTTGCAACCGGGGTTAGTGGTGGTGCAGGCACCGTTTAACTAGAGGTGAGATGAGAGGGTGTCGCCATCAAGGCTTTTGTTTGAGCCTAAACTCAAATCAACAAGAAGTGGAGATAAACTGGTGAAGGTGTTCCCAGGGTTATGCTGAGAGAATGGAGCGGTTGGGCTTGGGAGTTTAGAAGGATGAGAGGGGGTCTTATTGAAACATATAAGATTGTTAAGGGTGTGGACACGCTAGAGACAGGAAACATGTTCCCGATGTTGGGGGAGTCCAGAACCAGGGGCCACACAGTTTAGGAATAAGGGGTTGGCCATTTAGAACGGAGATGAGGAAACACTTTTTCTCACAGAGAGTGGTGAGTCTGTGGAATTCTCAGCCTCAGAGGGCGGTGGATGCTTTCAAGAGAGAGCTAGATAGGGCTCTTAAAAATGGCAGAGTCAGGGGATATGGGGAGAAGGCAGGAACGGGGTACTGATTGGGGATGATCTGCCATGATCACATTGAATGGCGGCGCTGGCTCGCAGGGCCGAATGGCCTACTCCGGCACCTATTGTCTATTGTAACGGCTCCAGGTACCAGAGGAGCTCATGGGCACTTCCTCCCTGGACTCCTTGAGGCTGGAGAGAGTGAGGAGAAGATTTGCCAGGATGTCTGCAGGGCTCGAGGTACTGAGTGACAGGGAGAGGCTGTGCAGGCTAGGGCTTTCTACTGTAGACACAAGGAACTGCAGATGCTGGTTTAAAAAAAAAGACCCAATCTGAAGACACAAAATGCTGGAGTAACTCAGCGGGCCAGGCAGCATCTCTGGAGAGAAGGGAAGGGTGACATTTTGGGTTGAGACCCTTCTTCAGATCTCCCATCCCTTCTCTCCAGAGATGCTGCCTGTCCCGCTGAGTTACTCCAGCATTTTGTGTGTATCTTCGGTGTAAACCAGCATCTGCAGTTTCTTCCGACACAGTGTTAAGAAGGGTGCACCAACTCAAAACGTCACCTTTCCATGTAATCCAAAGCTGCTGCCCGACCCACTTAAGTTTGTTCCTCCAGCACTTTGTGTTGTGCTCAATATACCAGCATCTGCAGTTCCTTCGGTCCCGACCAACTAGCCGGTTGCTTCATGGTCATGTTGCAGTTGCACTCTATTTATTCCAGATTATTTAATGAATTTTAATTTCTCCATTCCTCAGTGGGGGCAGAGTCCTGATGTGTAGGATTGAACGGTACTTTGTCATCAGATCATTAGGTTGGGCTGTGTTTACTAATCCAGTGTAACAGATTCCCATGTGTAGGAAGGAGCTGCAGATGCTGGTTTAAACCGAAGACTGACACAAAATGCTGGAGTGACAGCGGGACGGGCAGCATCTCTGGAGGGAAGGAATGGGTGAGGTTTCAGGTGGAGGCCCTTCTTCAGACTGTGAAGGTGGGCAGGGAGAGGAAAGCTGGAAAAGGCAAGAAACAGGACCTAGAATGGCAGATTTAAAAAGTCAACAAGAGGCGAGGGAATTTCTGATCGGCAGAAGATTGCAGCAAAGTTCAGAGATAAGAACAGAAGGTGTGAGTCAGGTTTGCAGAGGTGTGGTTTGTAAAGCCAGTGGGAGGAAAGTAGCAGGAGGGGGGTGTGGGTTGGAGGGGAGATTCCCATGCTAGCTTAGACAAAGAAGACATAGAAACATAGAAAATAGGTGCAGGAGGAGGCCATTCGGCCCTTCGAGCCAGCACCGCCATTCATTGTGATCATGGCTGATCGCCCCCAATCAATAACCCGTGCCTGCCTTCTCCCCATTTCCCTTGACTCCACTAGCCCCTAGAACTCTATCTAACTCTCTCTTAAATCCATCCAGTGATTTGGCCTCCACTGCCCTCTGTAGCAGGGAATTCCACAGATTCACAACTCTCTGGGTGAATTTTTTTTTCTCATCTCAGTTCTAAATGGCCTCCCCTTTATTCTTAGACTGCGGCCCCTGGTTCTGGACTCCCTCATCAATGGGAACATTTTTTCCTGCATCTAGCATCTAGCCCAGTCCTTTTATAATTTTATACGTTTCTATGGCCTTTTTATAATTTTATCCCATGCTATTTCCCATGCTAGGCTCTGCCCAATGTTTCTTGCACAGAAAGACTGTGTTTATGGGCTGACTCTCCAGCGATGGACACGCATTAAGTACAGTGCTGAGATCACGTCCATTGGAGGTTAAAGGTCACGTTCACCTCTGATAATGCAGGCGGTTGCCGTGGTGACTAGGACATAAATGCTCCCTCATTGTCTGCACTAAAAACACATTAGGTTTATGGAACCTGCTTGTGCAGGACACCAGCCAATTATGCCTCAGCTCTACAGTCTTTCAACTTCCAAATACTTTGAAGGATTAGTTGTCATTAAGTTGGGAAGGGCGCAATAGGGATTCACCAGGATGTTACCTGGGTTACAGGGAGAGGTTGGATAGGCTGGGACGTCTTTCTTTGGAGCGTAGGAGACCTTACTGTGCTGCCAGAGAACGTGGTTGTGGCAGGGAGAATATCAACATTAAAAAGACATTTGGACGGTGTACAGGTTTGAGGAGAGGTTTGGAGGGGGTGGGCCCCAATGCGGGCAAATGGAACTGGTTTAGATGGGGCACCTTGGTCCAGCACGGATGAGATGGATGAAGGGCCTGTGTCCATGCTGTGTGACTCTGTGACTAAACGCAATATTGCTTTGGGATGGATCAACCTGGTGAAAAGCTTGTCACTGTATCTACCGACGGTACACTTGGCAATAAACTAAACTGAAAGATTCAAAATATTTTCTCCTGAAGTATAGGTGGTAGGTCAGCAGTTTTAAAATGTTAAAGGAAGAAGGGTTTCGGCCCGAAACGTTGCCTATCTCCTACGCTCCGTAGATGCTGCTGCACCTGCTGTGTTTCTCCAGCATTTTGTGTAACCCTTAAAATGTTAAAGCATTTGACATCAGTCTGAAGAAGGGTCCGATTCTGAAACACCACCTATCCATGTTCTCCACTGACCCGCTGAGCTACTCCAGCACTTTGTGTCTTTTTCTTTGTTAGCCAGCATCTGCAGTTACTTGTGCCTACCTTACCAACCACTTTTGTGTTAATTCAATGACTGTGGGAAAACATCAGGAAATGCTGGTTGGAACAAGTCAATAAACCTGTGGGTGGAGACTTCCTCTCTGGGAAGTGTTTCTCCCAGACACTGGATCCCAGAGAAGATTCCAGACACTGGATCCCAGTGAAGATTCCAGACACTGGATCCCAGTGAAGGTCCCAGACACTGGATCCCAGTGAAGGTCCCAGGCACTGGATCCCAGTGAAGGTCCCAGGCACTAGATCCCAGTGAAGGTCCCAGACACTGGATCCCAGTGAAGGTCCCAGGCACTGGATCACAGTGAAGGTCCCAAACACTGGATCCCAGTGAAGATTCCAGCCACTGGATCCCAGTGAAGGTCCCAGACACTGGATCCCAGTGAAGGTCCCAGACACTGGATTCCCAGAGATGGTCCCAGACTGGATTCCCAGAGATGGTCCCAGACACTGGATCCCAGTGAAGGTCCCAGACACTGGATCCCAGTGAAGATTCCAGACACTGGATCCCAGTGAAGGTCCCAGACACTGGATCCCAGTGAAGGTCCCAGGCACTGGATCCCAGTGAAGGTCCCAGGCACTGGATCCCAGTGAAGGTCCCAGACACTGGATCCCAGTGAAGGTCCCAGGCACTGGATCACAGTGAAGGTCCCAAACACTGGATCCCAGTGAAGGTCCCAGACACTGGATCCCAGTGAAGGTCCCAGGCACTGGATCACAGTGAAGGTCCCAAACACTGGATCCCAGTGAAGATTCCAGCCACTGGATCCCAGTGAAGGTCCCAGACACTGGATCCCAGTGAAGGTCCCAGACACAAGGGTTAAGGGTTACAAAGATGGGATAGCAGCGCATTTGGAAAGTGGTGAAATCATTGGACAAAGTCAGCATGGATTTACGAAAGGTAAATCATGTCTGACAAACCTGATAGAATTTTTTGAGGATGTAACTAGTAGAGTGGATAAGGGAGAACCAGTGGATGTGTTATATCTAGACTTTCAGAAGGCTTTCGACAAGGTCCCGCATAAGAGATTAGCATACAAACTTAAAGCACACGGTATTGGGGGTTCAGTATTGATGTGGATAGAGAACTGGCTAGCAGACAGGAGGCAAAGGGTAGGAGTAAACGGGTCCTTTTCAGAATGGCAGGCAGTGACTAGTGGGGTGCCGCAAGGCTCAGTGCTGGGACCCCAGCTATTTACAATATATATTAATGATTTGGACGAGGGAATTCAATGCAACATCTCCAAATTTGCAGATGATACCAAGCTGGGGGGTATAGTTAGGTGTGAGGAGGATGCTTGGAGGCTGCAGGGTGATTTGGATAGGCTGAGTGAATGGGCAGATGCATGGCAGATGCAGTACAATGTGGATAAATGTGAGGTTATCCACTTTGGTGGCAAAAACATGAGGGTAGACTATTATCTGAATGGTGGCAGATTAGGTAAGGGGGAGATGCAACGAGACCTGGGTGTCATGGTACACCAGTCATTGAAAGTAGGCATGCAGGTGCAGCAGGCAGTGAAGAAAGCAAATGGTATGTTAGCATTCATAGCGAAAGGATTTGAGTATAGGAGCAGGGAGGTTCTACTGCAGTTGTACAGGGTTTTGGTGAGGCCACACCTGGAGTACTGCGTACAGTTTTGGTCTCCAAATCTGAGGAAAGACATCCTTGCCATAGAGGGGGTACAGAGAAGATTCACCAGACTGATTCCTGGGATGTCAGGACTTTCATATGAGGAAAGATTGGATAGACTCGGTTTGTACTCGATGGAATTTAGAAGATTGAGGGGGGGATCTTATAGAAACCTACAAAATTCTTAAGGGGTTGGACAAGCTAGATGCTGGAAGATTGTTTCCGATGTTGGGGGAGTCCAGAACAAGGGGTCACAGTCTAAGGATAAGGGGGAATTCCTTTAGGACCGAAATGAGGAAAACATTCTTTACACAGAGAGTGGTGAGTCTCTGGAATTCTCTGCCACAGAAGGTAGTTGAGGCCAGTTCATTGGCTATATTTAAGAGGGAGTTAGATGTGGCACTTGTGGCTAAAGGGATCAGGGGGTATGGAGAGAAGGCAGGTACAGGATACTGAGTTGGATGATCAGCCATGATCACATTGAATGGCGGTGCAGGCTCGAAGGGCCGAATGGCCTACTCCTGCACCTATTTTCTATGTTTCTATGTTTCTATGACACTGGATTCCCAGAGATGGTCCCAGACACTGGATCCCAGTGAAGGTCCCAGACACTGGATTCCCAGAGATGGTCCCAGACACTGGATTCCCAGAGATGGTCCCAGACACTGGATCCCAGTGAAGGTCCCAGACACTGGATCCCAGTGAAGGTCCCAGACACTGGATCCCAGTGAAGGTCCCAGACACTGGATCCCAGTGAAGGTCCCAGACACTGGATCCCAGCGAAGGTCCCAGACACTGGATCCCAGTGAAGGTCCCAGACACTGGATCCCAGTGAAGGTCCCAGGCACTGGATCCCAGTGAAGGTCCCAGACACTGGATCCCAGTGAAGGTCCCAGACACTGGATTCCAGTGAAGGTCCCAGACACTGGATCCCAGTGAAGGTCCCAGACACTGGATCCCAGTGAAGGTCCCAGGCACTGGATCCCAGTGAAGGTCCCAGACACTGGATCCCAGTGAAGGTCCCAGACACTGGATCCCAGTGAAGGTCCCAGACACTGGATCCCAGTGAAGGTCCCAGACACTGGATCCCAGTGAAGGTCCCAGACACTGGATCCCAGTGAAGGTCCCAGACACTGGATCCCAGACACTGGATCCCAGTGAAGGTCCCAGGCACTGGATTCCAGTGAAGGTCCCAGACACTGGATCCCAGTGAAGGTCCCAGACAATGGATCCCAGTGACGGTCCCAGACACTGGATCCCAGGGATGGTCCAAGTGATCTGATCTCAGCTGCTGTTGTGAGCTGCTTCTGGATAGCTTTTAACAAGTCACCAATGGAAGCCATTGAAGATTCGAAACGCAAATATATTTCCCTTTTGAAATGAATCCTATTATATTCTTGTTTCACGCCAACTTTGCATTATTTGTGCAGGCAGATGAGATTACTTTAACTGGGCATCATGTTGGGCACAGACATTGTGGGCCGAAGGGCCTGTTCCTGTGCTGTCCTGTTCTACACTCTGAATGTTCCGCTCAGATAGGAGGGCAATTGCTGGTCAGAGCAGATTGTCCACCCAAACATCAGCTGGAGGTCGTTGGCTTTGGTCAGTAACACCGAGGAAAGACAAAACGCTGGAGTGACTCAGTGGGCCAGGCAGCATCTGTGGAGAGAAGGAGTGGGTGACATTTCCGGTCTTGACCCTTCTTCAGACTGCGACTCAGAGGAGAGGGCGATATAGAGATATGGAAGGGTCTGGTGTGCAAACGAGAGATCAAAGCAGAAAATGCTCAAAGAAGTGTAGATGGTTTATTGTTGGCTGAGGGGAAGGTGACAACGAGGGGTACACTCAGTAAAATTAATCAGGAGGACAGTGAAACTAGTCGGTGAACTAGGGTGGGGGACGGATGGAGACAGAGGGAAAGCAAGGGTTACTTGAAGTTAGAGAATAATTACTTACAAAATTCTTAAGGAGTTGGACAGGCTAGATGCTGGAAGATTGTTCCCGATGTTGGGGAGGTCCAGAACAAGGGGTCACAGTCTGAGGATAAGGGGGAATTCCTTTAGGACCGAGATGAGGAAAACATTCTTTACACAGAGAGTGGTGAGTCTCTGGAATTCTCTGCCACAGAAGGTAGTTGAGGCCAGTTCATTGGCTATATTTAAGAGGGAGTTAGATGTGGCCCTTGTGGCTAGAGGGATCATGGGGTATGGAGAGAAGGCAGGTACAGGATACTGAGTTGGATGATCAGCCATGATCACATGGAATGGCAGTGCAGGCTCGAAGGGCCGAATGGCCTACTTATGCACCTATTTTTCTATGTTTCTAAGTCAATGGTCATACCGCTGGGGTGTAAGCTGCCCAAGTGAAATAGGAGGAATAGGAGGTGCGGCTCCTCCAATGTGCGCTGGGCCTCACTCTGACAATGGAGGAGGCCCAGGACAGAACGGTCAGTGTGGGAATGGGAGGGGGAGTTACAGTGTTTAGCAACTGGGAGATCTGGTAGGTTCAGGCGGACTGAGCAAAGATGTTCAGCGAAACGATCGCTGAGCCTGCGCTTGGTCTCGCCGATATACAGGAGCATGCCTGGAACAGTGGCTACAGTAGATGAGGTTGGAGGAGGTGCACGTGATGAGGGGAAAGGCTGGGTTGGGGCTCGCTCTGACTGCTGGCACTCAATCCTGCAGTGAGACCGGCCTCGGGTTAATGTTTGGACAGCTTTGTTTCAATATAAATATCTGGAGTTAGGGCACAGACTTGCCTTCAAAAGGCAAGGAACACGTTGTAACGAATTAGGAAAGTGGGGAAGAGGTGGTCAGGCAGCTAATGAAGAACGTCCCTGCCTCATCGATCTCTGTAACTCATGGTCTATTAGATTGCCGACAATCGGAAAAACAACTCCTCTTAGTGCAGACGTTACTCTGACCTCCAAATGCCCCACCGCTCTGCCAGGACTGTGCTCCCGGAGTCCTGGACTCTTGGAGTCATTGGGTCACTCAGTACAGAAACAGGCCCTTCGGCCCCACTCGTCCATGCTACCTAGATTCCCCAGACACTAGTCCCACCTGCCTGCGTTTGGCCTCCATGCCTCCAAGCCTTTTCTATGTGTGTTTAGTTTAATGTCACGTGTGTCGAGGTTCAGTGAAAAGCTTTTGTTGCGTGCTAACCAGTCAGCGGAAAGACAAAGAAACACATTGTTACAATCGTGCAGATAGATACACGATAAGGGAATAACGTTTAGTGCAAGATAAAGCTTGTGAAGTCCGATGAAACATAGTCTGAGGGTCACCAGTGAGGTAGATAGTAGTTCAGCACCGCTCTATGGTTGTGGTAGGATGGTTCAGATGCCTGATAACAGCTGGGAAGAAACTGTCCCTGAATCTGGGGGTGTGCGTTTTCACACTTCTGTACCTTTTGCCTGATGGGAGAGGGGAGAAGAGGGAGTGGCCGGGGTGGGACTGGTCCTTGATGATGCTGCTGGCCTTGCCGAGGCAGCCCGAGGTGTACATGGAAGGGCGGTTGGTTTGCGTGATGGTCTGGGCTGCGTCCACAATTCGCTGCAATTTCCTGCGGTCTTGGATGGAGCTGTTCCCAAACCAAGCTGTGATGCATCCTGATAAAATGCTTTCTACGGTGCATCTGTAGAAGTCGGTGAGAGTTGTTGGGGACATGCCAAACTTCCTAAGCCTTCTAAGGAAGTCGAGGCGTGGTGTGCTAAGACATGCGGTCACGGGGAGAACGTGCAAACTCCGTACAGACAGCACCCGTAGTCGGGATCAAACCCGGGTCTCTGGTGCTGTAAGGCAGCAATTCTACTGCTGCGCCACCGTGCACTCTGTCTAAATGTCATTTAAATGTAATTTTCGAGTTTATTCTGGGTCTAGCTCCCGTCATATAAGCCTTGAACTTGACCAAATATGCTGCGTTGCTGGGTGTATGGAACGAGCTGCCAGAGGAGGTAGTTGAGACGGCTACCATAGCAGCATTTAAAAGCCACTTGGACAGGTACATGGATAGAAACATAGAAAATAGGTGCAGGAGGAGGCCATTCAGCCCTTTGAGCTAGCACCGCCATTCATTGTGATCATGGCTGATCGTCCCCAATCAATAACCCGTGCCTGCCTTCTCCCCATATCCCTTGATTCCACCAGCCCCTAGAGCTCTATCTAACTCTCTCTTAAATCCATCCAGTGACTTGGCCTCCACTGCCCTCTGTGGCAGGGAATTCCATAAATTCACAACTCGCTGGGTGAAAAAGTTTTTTCTCACCTCAGTCTTCAATGGCCTCCCCCTTATTCTAAGCCTGTGGCCCCTGGTTCTAGCCTCGCCCAACATTGGGAACATTTTTCCTGCATCTAGCTTGTCCAGTCCTTTTATAATTTTATATGTTTCTATAAGATCCCCCTCATCCTTCTGAACTCCAGTGAATACAAGCCTAGTCTTTTCAATCTTTCGTCATATGACAGTCCCGCCATCCCAGGGATCAATCTCGTGAACCTACGCTGCACTGCCTCAATCACAAGGATGTCCTTCCTCAAATTTAAAACTGAAACATTTAGAGGGATATGGACCAAACGCAGGCAAGTGGGACTGGTGTAGATGGTACACCTATCAGGATGAGGTGGAGCAGCTGACAGTGTGGTGTGGAGAGAATAACCTGCTCCTGAACACCTTAAGGACCAAGGAGATAATAATAGACTTCAGGAAGAACTAAACGGAACTGGTACCACTAATCATCAGAGGGCACTGTGTGGAGAGGGTGGCGGATTTCCGCTTCCTGGGAATCCATATTGAGGAGGTGGAGCGTGAACACCTCTGCGCTGCTGAAAAAGGTCCAGCAGAGACTGCACTTCCTGAGGGTGCTCAGGAAGAATAACATCACACAGAGACTGCTGCTGTCCTTTTATCGGTGCTCCATTGAGAGCATCCTAACATACTGTGTATGCGTGTGGTACACCAGCTGCACAGCGGCTCAGAGGAAAGCGCTCCAGAGGGCCATTGACAACATTGGCCCAGAGGATTGCCGGCTGCCCTCTCCTTACCTTGGAGGACTTACACAGTTCCCCCTGCATCAAAAAATCCCAGAATATTATAAAGGACATTTCCCACCCTGGACACTCCCTGTTTGAACTGTTGCCGTCAGGCAGACGGTACAGATCTACAAGGACAAGGACAAACAGACTTAAAAACAGTTTTAACCCCACTGCGATATTGGCACTAAATGTAGCCGCCAAGGAACGCGGGGACTAAGGGACTGTGGTTGGTACACTGTGAAATCGACAGAAGGATGTAGGGTTGGGTGTTTATGCGTGCTATTTTCATATTTCATATTTATTTTAGTTGTTTATCTTTTTCAATATTTTACCTTGTATGTATCGTTAGCTTTTATGTTTGAATGTTGCACTGACTGGTTGACATTTTTAAATTTTGTTGTACATGGTTCATGTTACAATGACAATAAAGAAACTATTCTATTCTACTATTTTAAATGTTGGTCAGTGTAGGCATGTTGAGCCGAAGGGCCCATTTCCGTGCTGTATGACTATATCTTAATTGAGAAAATGGAATACAGGAGCTTTAATCTGCAGAAATAGTAAAGAGAGAGCTTTAAATCCCATTGGATTTGGTGCCAGAGCTGACTCTGTGTGGAGTTGAGGTACAGTACACAGCGCATGGCCTTGACTGTACACAACTACCACAAGCAGCGAGGAATCCTGAACTACCATCTACCTCATGGGTGACCATCAGATCTGGCCTTTACCTTGCATTAAACGTTATTCCCTTATCATGCTGAGGAGGATGCTAGGAGGCTGCAAGGTGACTTGGATAGGTTGGGTGAGTGGGCAAATGCATGGCAGATGCAGTATAACGTGGATAAATGTGAGGTTATCCACTTTGGTGACAAGATCAGGAAAGTAGACTATTATCTGAATGGTGGCCGATTAGGAAAAGGGGGGATGCAACGAGACCTGGGTGTCATGGTACACCAGTCATTGAAAGTAGGCATGCAGGTGCAGCAGGCAGTGAAGAAAGTGAATGGTATGTGAGCATTCATAACAAAAGGATTTGAGTACAAGAGCAGGGAGGTTCTACTGCAGTTGACATGGTCTTGGTGAGGCCACACCTGGAGTATTGCGTACAGTTTTGGTCTCCTTATCAGAGGAAAGACATTCTTGCCATAGAGGAAGTACAGAGAAGGTTCACCAGACTGATTCCTGGGATGGCAGGACTTCCATATGAAGAAAAACTGGATAGACTCGGCTTGTACTCGCTGGAATTTAGGAGATTGAGGGGGGATCTTATAGAGGCTTACAAAATTCTTAAGGGGTTGGACAGGCTAGATGCAGGAAGATTGTTCCCGATGTTGGGGAAGTCCAGAACAAGGGGTCACAGCTTAAGGATAAGGGGGAAATCCTTTAGGACCGAGATGAGAAGGACTTTTTTCACACAGAGAGTGGTGAATCTGTGGAATTCTCTGCCACAGAAGGTAGTTGAGGCCAGTTCATTGGCTATATTTAAGAGGGAGCTAGATGTGGCCCTTGTGGTTAAAGGGATGATGGGGTATGGAGAGAAGGCAGGTACAGGATACTGAGTTGGATGATCAGCCATGATCATATTGAATGGCGGTGCAGGCTCGAAGGGCCGAATGGCCTACTCCTGCACCTATTTTCTATGTTTCTATGTTTTTATCATATATCATCTATACATTGAAAATGGCTTAATTGTAATCATGTGTTGTCTTTCTGCTAACTGATTAGCACCCAACAAAAGCTTTTCACTGTACCTCGGTACACGTGACAATAAACTGAACTGGAATTGAGAAGCAGCAGGGCAGGGGGGAAAGGGGGTCACAGTACGGAATCTTCTAGAAGCATCCCAGCCAAAGTGACCAGCGTAGAACATGCGTCCCAGCGTAGCAGAACGAGTCTTACGCAAACCTGTCCGCAAATTGGTAATCCGACCTAATGTCATACCTTCTCATTGCAAAAGCATAAAATTACAGTCAAAACTGTAATTTTTGAACCCAAAAATCTACAATTAGGGAGAAATCATAGATTGGTGCATTCAAAGATGTTTCTGCAATAGGTTCTGACATACAGAAATGGAGTCCCAGAGCTGTACAGCACAGCAACAGCCCCTTCGGCCCATCATGTCCATACTGACCAGGATATGCATGCATGCATTTAGCCCATATCCCCCTAATCCCTTGCTATCCATATATTCATCCAAATGTCTTTTAAACTTGCAGTTGTATCCGCTTCTATACCTTCCTCTGGCAGCTTGTTCCAGATACAGACTAGTCTCTGAATAAAATAAGATGCTCCTGAGATCCCTCTTAAATCTCTCTTCTCTCACCTGAAGCCCTCTAGTTGTAGTCTACCCTCCCCACTAAATGCAGAGAAAGACAAATTTACTTACTAAATGCATTAACTCCTCAACCAATTCTTTGACTAACAATTTAGCCATGAATTTATCAATGCGGTTTGGCATGTGGTAGACTTAGCGGTGAGTTAGCGGTGAGTTTTCAATAGACAATAGGTGCAGGAGTGGGCCATTCGGCCCTTCGAGCCAGCACCGCCACTCATTGTGATCATGTTACTGCCTGTGTGTGCGCGCTGTGATTTCCGTCTGTTAACTGTGAGTCTGTGACTGACGTGCGGAATGGTTGGTCCTAGGGGGATTGTCGGAGGGCAGCTTCAGCTGGCCACTGGACGACGAGACTGACCAGCGGCCCAGGCCGGTGCAGATCCTCCTCATCAACGATGACCACTCCTTCCAGCTGGACGAAGAGGCTCTGAACAGAATCCTGCTCTCCGAGGAGGTGCGGGACCGAGAGGTGGTCGCCCTGTCCGTGGCCGGGGCCTTCCGCAAGGGGAAATCGTTTCTCATGGACT
This sequence comes from Raja brachyura, assembly GCA_963514005.1. The sequence continues at coordinate 78,969,960 of OY740789.1, read as the reverse complement.
TCATGCTGAGATATATGTACAGCAAGGTAATGCAAGCGGGACGGAGGTCTCATTAACCTGTTGCCTTTCATGCCGTAGAGCTGCGCAGCATGGGAATAGGCCCTTCGGCCCACCTTGCCCATGTTGACCACGTTGTCACACTAGGATGGTCCCATTTGCCTGCATTTGGCCCGTATCCTTCGAAACCAGGGGTGGGGAACCGTTACATGTTGGAATGCCAAATTAAAGGGCCTGTCCCACCAGCATGCAACTCTATGCGATTAGCGCGACCTAACGTGGTCGCTTGAGCCGTTCGGCATCGCGGGGCCGTGCGGAATTGTGCGGAGTTCATCCCGACACCGCGTGGGGCTCCGAAAAACTGACCGTGTTCAAAAATTCCGCGCGGCAATGGCTTGTTGGCTCGCAGTCGCCTCGACACATTACACATCGCCCCGACATCGTGCCTCCGTGAACCTCTCTGTAGGTGCCTCCGTGACCCTCTATGTGTGTGGCTCCATGGCCCTCTGTGTGTGTGTGCCTCTGTGCCCCTCTCTGTGTGCCCCTCTCTGTCCTGGCGAACTTACCTGAAGACTTCGCTCCAAATTCGCCTCACTTTGCGCCGCGTTGCGCCACTCACCCGACATCCGCGCGGCCCCTACTGCCGGTTTGGTCGCGCTTGCCGCATGCAGGCGCACGCTGGTGGGAACAGCCCTGTACAGGGGATCACCCGACCTCCGCGCGGCCCCCGCTTCTAGTTTGATCGCGCTCATCGCATGGAGTCGGATGCTGGTAGGACAGGCCCTTAAGTTAGCTGTAATCTAAGAAGGCCGCATCCAAGTAACTTCAATTAGATATACTTCACGACATTTATCTTGAAAGTTGTTGAAGAAATCTATTCCTCGTTTTCTACCCGTATGAGTGCCCATAGCGAGTAATGCTTTGTGGCAATAAAGTTGCCCTCATGACTTACTAATGTTTTAAGTGTGGCCGTCAGTCGGGGAGAATTATTTAGTCGGATCTTCTTTTACTCTTTGATATTTTAAATACGTTCATTTTAAGATTAAAATAAAAATAATAAAAGACAAACAAAAACATATTAATAAAAATAAAAGGATTTGTTCTACAAAATTTGGATTCATTCAAAAGGCGGCACTTAATGGCCTCGAAGGCCGCAGGTTCTCCACCCCTGGTCTAATCCTTCCTATCCATATATTTATCCAAATGTGTTATAACCAACCCGACCTCCCGGTGGCTCAGCACTTCAACTCCCCCTCCCATTCCGTATCCGACCTCTCGGTCCTGGGCCTCCTCCACGGCCAGAGTGAGCAACACCGCAAGTTGGAGGAACAGCACCTCATATTCCGCTTGGGGAGTCTGCATCCTCTGGGCTTAAACATTGAATTTTCTCAATTCTGTTAACCCAGACTGCCCCCTCCCCTCCCCACCTCTCCCTCAGCCCTCAGGCCCTGACATTCCTTCTCCATCCCCCCCCCACCCCCCCCCCACCCCCGCCCAAGTCGCACCAGCTTCTCATTTTCACACTACAAACAGCTTACAACGGCCTGTTTCCTTTATCATCAATACTTTTTTGCATATCTTTCATTCATTGTTCTTTATCTCTCCACATCACCGTCTATATCTCTCGTTTCCCTGATCCCTAACCAGTCTGAAGAAGGGTCTCGACCTGAAACGTCGCCTATCTCCTTCGCTCCTTAGATGCTGCTGCACCCGCTGAGTTTGTCCTTTGAAAGTCATAGCCTTATCTCCTTTCATAGCTTCTCATTCTGGCGGCTCATTCCTGATGCAGTCTACCCTCTGAGTGGAAAACATTGCCGCTGAGGTCACTCTAAATCCCTCCTCTTTCCACCTTAAGTCTGTGCCCTCAGAATCCTCTACCCCGGGGAAAAGACTGTGGGCGTTCACATTATCCATGTCCCTCAAGATCTTGTGCACCTCCATAAGGCCACCCCTCAGCCTCCCACACTCTAAAGGAAACAGTCCCAGCCTACCTACCCTCTCCCTGTAACGCAAGCCTGCAAGCCCAGGTAACATCCCGGTGAATGCCTTCTGCGCCACTGCCAACGTGCTTGGGGTGAGTTTAAGTCGAGTGTGATACCCTGCACGAGTCTGTGTAAGTTCCCCACCGGGATAGCAGGGCACACATTCCCCAGTTGATCCGTAACCCTCTGAGTCTGGGAGGATTCCATCTGAGGAACTGAAGCTAACCTCACGATGTTCAGTTTAGTTTAAAGATACAGCGCAGAAACGGGCCCTTCGGCCCACCGGGTCCGCGCCGACCAGCGATCCCCGCACACTGACAATCTCCTACACACATACATGAGGGACAATTTTTACATTTACACCAAGACAATTAACCTACAAACCTGCACGTCTTTGGAGTGTGGGAGGAAACTGAAGATCTCTGCGAAATCCCACGCAGGTCACGTACAAACTCCGTACAGACAGCACCCGTATACAGGATCGAACCTGGGTCCCTGGCGTTGCATTCGCAGTAAGGCAGCAACTCAACCACTTATTCCTGCAGTGACCAGAGGTTCAGCAGAGCAGGGCGGCGCAGCGGTAGAGTTGCTGCCTTACTGCGCCAGGGACCCAGGTTCGATCCTGACTACGGCTGCTTGTCTCTATGGAGTTTGTACGTTCTCCCCGTGACCTGCGTGGGTTTGCTCCGAGATCGTCGGTTTCCTCCCACGCTCCAAAAGGACGTGCAGGTTTGTAGGTTAATTGACCTGGCGTAAATGTAAAATTGTCCCTAGTGTGTGTAGGATAGTGTCAGCGTGCGGGGATCGCTGGTCGGCGCGGACCCGGTGGGCCGAAGGGCCTGTTTCCGCGCTGTTATCTCTAAAACTAAACTGAGGACTAAAAACTGAACACAGAGTAAAGATGAATGTAAGAAATGTAATCAAAGATTTGAAAAACATTCCGCAGGAGATCTAGCAATGCAAGGCATGTACTTTGAACGCAGAACAAAGAGAAGTTAGCAGCACGGTGCCCCTTAATTTTTACGATTCGAGAGCAAGAATCTTAACTATGAAAAAAATGCAAACCATTTCACCAACAAGCTGCTGAATGCAGTCTGTGCCTGAACCACAGACTTTGTCCCTTTGAAATGTACTTTGGATTGTCGGTGACATAATGTCTGCTAATTCCTTCCCCTGCATTATTTTTGTCAGGTCATGTCTCAGATTCTGGTCTTTTGGCCAAGGTGATGCTTGAATTATTTATAAAACGTGGACTTTTATCCAGAACCGCCGACTCTTGCTGGGATAAGCTCCGATGGTTTTTATTGTGACACGGTGGTGCAGTAGATACAGTTGCCAGAGTGTACAGTTCACAGCGCCAGAGACACGGGTTGCATCCTGACTGCGGGGGTGCTGTCTGTACGGAGTTTGTACGTTCTCCCCGTGACCTGCGTCGGTTTTCTCCGGGTGCTCCGGTTTCCTCCCACATTCCAAAGACGTGCAGATTTCTAGGTTCATTGGCTTCAGTAAAATGATATATTACCCCAAGTGTTTAGGATATTGGTGGCGTATCCAAATGATTGCTGGTTGGCTGAAGGGCCTGTTTCCCCCTGCTGTATCTAAAGTCAAGTTTAAAGTGTACCGAGCTAAAGTGCATGGCTTTTTATTGTATACTCTCCAAGCAGACCAGATATACTCTGCACCGATACAATCAGCTCAAACTCAAGCACAATAGATAGAGTAAAGGGGAAAGATTGGTGCAGGAGGAGGCAATTCGGCCCTTCCAGCCAGAACCGCCATTCTATATCATCATGGCTGATCACCTAAAATCAGTTCCCCGTTCCTGTTTTTTCCCCATATCCCCTGATTCCTTTAGCCCTAAGAGCTAAATCTAACTCTCTCTTGAAAACACCCAGTGAATTGGCCTCCACTGCCTTCTGTGGCAGAGAATTCCACAGATTCACAACTCTCTGGGTGAAAATGTTTTTCCTCAACTCAGTCCTAAATGGCCTACCCCTTATTCTTAAACTGTGACCCCTGGTTCTGGACCCCCCCAACATCGGGAACATTTTTCCTGCATCTAGCCTGTCCAATAGTTTAGTTTAGAGGTACAGCGCGGAAACAGGCCCTTCGGCCCACAGGGTCCGTGCCGACCAGCGATCCCCACACATTAACACTATCCTACACCCACTAGGGACAATTTTTAACATTTACCAAGCCAATTAACCTACAAACCTGTACGTCTTTGGAGTGTGGGAGGAAACCGAAGATCTCGGAGAAAACCCACGCAGGTCACGGGGAGAACGTACAAACTCCGCACAGACAGCACCCGTGGCAGGATCTAATCCGGGTCTCCAGCGCTGCACTTGCTGTAAGGCAGCAACTCTACCGCTGCGCTACCGTGACTTTAAGAATTTTATATGTTTCTATAAGATCCCCTCTCATCCATCTAAATTCCAGTGAATACAAGCCCAGTTGACCCATTCTTTCAGCATATGTCAGTCCCGCCATCCTGGGAATTAACCTGGTGAACCCAGGCTGCACTCCCTCAACAGCAAGAACGTCCTTCCTCAAATTAGGAGACTAAAATTGCACACAATGCTCCAGGTCTCCTTCTTCTTGCGTATGGCGTGCACAGCCTAAAGTTGTGGGACAACTTGTTCTATTTGATCTTATTTGATTGTGCACGCCAGGTTGATTGCATTTGTCGAAACAGGGCGGACCACGTGAAGGTCGCAATCTCCCACCCAATACTCCATGTGTGGTCTCACCAGAGCCCTGTACAAGTGCAGTAGGACCTCATTGCTCCTAAACTCAAATCCTCTCGCAGTGAAGGCCAACATGCTTCTTCACTGCCTGCTGTACCTGCATGCTTACTTACACTGATGTACAAGCACAATTAGATAGAGCGGCACGGTGGCGCAGCGGTAGAGTTGCTGCCTTACAGCGAATGCAGCGCCGGAGACCCGGGTTCGATCCCGACTACGGGTGCCGTCTGTATAGAGTTTGTACGATTTCCCCGTGACTTTTCTCCGAGATCTTCGGTTTCCTCCCTCACTCCAAAGACATAGAGGTTTGTGGGTTACACAAAAGGCTGGAGAAACTCAGCGGGTGCAGCAGCATCTAAGGAGCGAAGGAGATAGGCGACGTTTCGGGTCGAGACCCTTCTTCAGACTGGTCAGGGATCAGGGAAACGAGAGATATAAACAGTGATGTGGAGAGATAAGGAACAATGAGTGAAAGATATGCAAAAAAGTATTGGTGATAAAGGAAGCAGGCCATTGTAAGCTGTTTGTGGTGTGAAAATGAGAAGCTAGTGCGACTGGGGGGGGTGGGGGGGGGGGGGGGGAGATGGAGAAGGAATGTCAGGGCCAGAGGGCTGAGGGAGAGGTAGGAAGGGGAGGGGGCAGTCTGGGTTAACAGAATTGAGAAAATTCAATGTTTAAGCCCAGAGGATGCAGACTCCCCAAGCGGAATATGAGGTGCTGTTCCTCCAACTTGTGGGTTAATTGGCTTGGTAAATGTAAAAATTGTCCCTAGAGGGTGTAGGATAGTGTTTTTGTGTGGGGATCACTGGTTGGCACGGACCTGGTGGGCCGAAGGGCCTGTTTCTGTGCTGTATCTCTGAACTAAACTACAACCCAGGTCCCGTTGCACCTCCCCTTTTCCTAATCTGCCATCATTCGGATACAGAGTGCAGAATATAGTTCTCAGCATTGTCCAATGGGGTGTAAGTGAATCGGAAAGTACTCCAGCTCATAGAAGAACCGGTCAGAAGGCATACAGGCCCTTGCGTACAGTTCTGGTCTCCAAATCTGAGGAAGGACATTATTGCCATAGAGGGAGTGCAGCGAAGGTTCACCAGACTGATTCCTGGGATGTCAGGACTGTCTTATGAACAAAGACTGCATAGACTCGGTTTATACTCTTTAGAATTTAGGAGATTGAGAGGGGATCTTATAGAAACTTACAAATTTCTTAAGGGGTTGGACAGGCCAGATGCAGGAAAATTGTTCCCGATGTTGGAGAGGTCCAGGACAAGGGGTCACAGCTTAAGGATAAGGGAGAAATCCTTTAGGACCGAGATGAGAAGGAATTTTTTCACACAGAGAGTGGTGGATCTCTGGAACTCTCTGCCACAGAGGGTAGTTGAAGCCAGTTCATTGGCTATATTTAAGAGGGAGTTAGATGTGGCCCTTGTGGCTAAGGGGATCAGAGGGTATGGAGAGAAGGCAGGTATGGGATACTGAGCTGGATGATCAGCCATGATCATATTGAATGGCGGTGCAGGCTCGAAGGGCCGAATGGCCTCCTCCTGCACCTATTTTCTATGTTTCTATATATCAGAGGGGAAGAAGTTGTTCCTGCGTCTGGTGCTGCTGTGGGGAGACCCACTGAGATGGTGGCCGTCAGGACAGATGCACTTGCTGTTCGAGGGTCCCAGACAGCAGCCACCACCAGATGTTTAATCTTCATCTTGTTCTTGCCGTCAGTTACTCAGCCACATAGTGGTGTCTGTGCACTGACCAGACTATAGGGATGTGGAACCTATCCCCATGCCAGTCGATCCCTACCCTCTCACTGCACAGGTTATCATCAAATTAGTTCCTTTGGAGCAAGCGGTCTGGGCAGCAGGTTCAACACAAGGCAATGAGCAGGGTTGTGTAATCTTGGTACTTGAGGTTTTGTTTACCTCCACGTTCCTTTAGTGGAGCCACTTGGAAGACAGTTCCTGAACCAGTAAACTACGGGGGTGTGAGAGTCAGCATGGAAACAGGCCCTTCGGCCCACCTTGTCTGTGCCGTCCAAGTTGGCAAACTGGACTGATCCCACCAGCCTGCATTTGGCCCATCTCCCTCTAAATCAGGGGTTGGCAACCTTGTTCTGCATAGGGGCCAGGACACATGTCTGAGAGCAGATGGCGGGCCACACCTATCGCCATAGTTAGTAAATGGAGGTAATAACAATACATACTAATTAAATTAGTAATTAGTAATAATACATACTAATAACACATAAATTAGTAATAGAAACATAGAAATTAGGTGCAGGAGTAGGCCATTCGGCCCTTCAAGCCTGCACCGCCATTCAATATGATCATGGCTGATCATCCAACTCAGTATCCCGTACCTGCCTTCTCTCTATATTCTCTGATCCCCTTAGCCACAAGGGCCACATCTAACTCCCTCTTAAATATAGCCAATCAACTGGCCTCAACTTCCCTCTGTGGCAGAGAGTTCCAGAGACCCACCACTCTCTGTGTGAAAAAAGTCCTTCTCATCTCGGTCCTAAAGGATTTCCCCCTCATCCTTAAGCTGTGACCCCTTGTCCTGGACCTCCCCAACATCGGGAACAATCTTCCTGCATCTAGCCTGTCCAACCCCTTAAGAATTTTGTAAGTTTCTATAAGATCCCCTCTCAATCTTCTAAATTCTAGAGAGTAGAAACCGAGTACTAATACATACTAATACATAAATTAGTACTAATACATACTGATAATATATAAATTAGTACTAATACATACTGATAATACATTCTAGCAAGTGTGACAGTTGGTGTTTTTCGCATCAATTTTCACGTGTTTTTCAATTAGTTTTCTGCATTTCCCAGATCCCTCGCATGTCCCGGGACTGGCTGTAGTTCCCACATCAACGTGCGTCCCATGGGACTGGCAGCAGTTCCCAGATCGCAAAAACGAATTGAAAGAAAATACGTCTGCGGGCCGGCTGATTTTGGCTCCGGGGCCGGACCCGGCCCGCGGGCCGCAGGTTGGCGACCCCTGCTCTAAATCTTCGATAGACACAAAAAGCTGGAATAACACAGAGGGTCAGGCAGCATCTCTGGAGAAAGGGAATAGGTGACGTTGCAGGTCGAGACCCTTCTTCGGACTGAGCGCCAGGAGAAAGTAAAACGAGAGATATAGACCAAACGAATGAAAGATATGGAAAAAAAGTGACGATGCTAAAGGAAACCCTTCCTATCCATATATCTGTCCAAACGTTATCATTATATCCGCTTCTATACCTTCCTCTGGCTGCTCATTCCAGATACTGACTGCCTTCTGAGTGGAAAAGTTGCCCCTGAGGTCCCTCTGAAATCTCTCCCCTCTCACCTTAAGACTGTGCCCTCTAGTTTTAAACTCCTCTACCCTAAGGAAAAGACTGCGAGCATTGACTTTATCCATTTCCCTTGTGATCTTGTACACCTTAACAAGGCCACCTACACTCCAATGAAGAAAGTGCCAGCCTGCCCATCCTCTCCCTGTCAGCTCAAGTCAGCAAACCCAGGTGAATCTCTTCAGCACCCCGTCCAATGTAATGACCGTCCACAGTGGGACGTGGTTGTTTGGGCTTTAGAGATTTGGCCCGCCGAGTCAGCAATCACCCCGTACACCAGGGCTATCCTACACACTAGGGACAATTTACAACTTTTTACTGAAATTAATCCGCCTGCAAGCCGGTACGCCTTTGTGTGTGGGAGGAATCTGGAGCACCCAGAGGAAATTAACCCATGCGGTCGGTCACAGGGAGATCGCACAAACTCCGTAGAGGCAGCACCCATTTCTCAAAGAGTGTGTCACAGTCCACGCTGTAATTGAGGCAGGGAGTAACAAAATCACACATTTGTAACTTGACTCGAGATTAGACGTGGGTGCAATCTGTGAGTGTAAACTGCTGGGCACCATCGTGTCAAGTTGATACTGTGTGAAGGTTTGACATTTTGTGTACAAAATCTGTGAACAAAACAAAACAAGGTAGTGATGAGAAAGTAAAAATCACTGATTTGGATCCCTCTAATACGTCAGCTCATTCACCACAGTTGTAACTCTGCTTTAAGAACAGACTCCATGCTTTTTGCCTTCATGAGTTGGGACTCGTTGGGCCTAAGGGCCGGTTTCCATGCCGTATGACTCTATTGTCCAGCCAGCTAATGAATACAAATCCTCAGTCTATGGGTAAAGGTTCACTTCTTATTAATTGACACCTCTGATCTCACATTTACGATTTGTAGATTTTAACATAAAAATCTAATTGTCAACCATTTTATTTCATTGCTTCATCGATGTTGATGAAACCCTTGGTGATGGCAACATCCTCCTTGACCAAAACTGATCTTCCCTGGCCTCACTATTGCCTTGCAAACTTGCATGTTGCTTTGCAAATTGCCTAGTTTTTCTTTTTTTACTTTTAGGTCATGGTGTCTGTCATAATATTCACTGCGCTGTTTCCTAAATTATCAGAAGGACATTGGGGAATCAGCTCCCAATTAACCTTGCGATGTTTCATCTGCCGCACTAAATCTGGTCTCTATGCGAGTGAGCCCAGGTAGGAATCCTCTTGTCATCTGCTTTGACCTAGAATTATCCAGTGTCAGATGTAGAGAGAGTCGTACAGCACGGAAACAGGCCCTTCGGCCTACTCATTTATGAGGATGTTTCCAGGCCTCGAGGGTCTGAGCTACAGGGAGAGGTTGAGCAGGCTAGGTCTCTATACCTTGGAGAACAGGAGAATGAAGGGTGATCTTATAGAGGTGTATAAAATCATGAAAGGAATAGATCTGGTAAACACACAGAGTCCCCTCCCCACCTCTCCCTCAGCCCTCGGGCCCTGGCATTCCCGGGACATTCTCTATCCCCCCCACCCAAGTCGCACTAGCTTCTCATTTTCACACTACAAACAGCTTACAATGGCCTGTTTCCTTTATCATCGATACTTTTTTGCATATCTTTCATTCATTGTTCTTTATCTCTCCACATCACCGTCTATATCTCTCGATCGTTTCGCCGAACACCTCCGCTCTGTCCGCAATAACCAACCCGACCTCCCGGTGGCTCAGCACTTCAACTCCCCCTCCCATTCCGTATCCGACCTCTCGGTCCTGGGCCTCCTCCACGGCCAGAGTGAGCAACACCACAAGTTGGAGGAACAGCACCTCATATTCCGCTTGGGGAGTCTGCATCCTCTGGGCTTAAACATTGAATTTTCTCAATTCTGTTAACCCTTGCTGCCTCCTCCCCTTCCCACCTCTCCCTCAGCCCTCGGGCCCTGGCATTCCTTCTCTCTCTATCTCTCCCCCACCCAAGTCGCACTAGCTTCTCATTTTCACACTACAAACAGCTTACAATGGCCTGTTTCCTTTATCATCGATACTTTTTTGCATATCTTTCATTCGTTGTTCTTTATCTCTCCACATCACTGTCTACATCTCTCGCTTCCCTGATCCCTGACCAGTTTGAAGAAGGGTCTCGACCCGAAACGTCGCCTATCTCCTTCGCTCCTTAGATGCTGCTGCACCCGCTGAGTTTCTCCAGCTTTTTGTGTAACACAGAGTCACTTTCCCAGAGTAGGGGAATCTGGGGGGGGGGGGAGGGGGTGATTTAATAGGAATCTGAGGGGTAACTTTTTCAATCAAAGGGTAGCAGGTTTATGGAACAAGTTGCCAGAAGAGGTAGTTGAGGCAGGGACTATCCTGACGTTTAAGAAACATTTAGACAGGCACATGAATAGGACGGGTTTGGAGGGATATGGACCAAGCGCAGGCAGGTGGGACATGTTGGCTGGTGTGGGCGAGTTGGGCTGAAGGGCCTGTTTCCGCACTGTGTCACTCTAAGACTCATCCTTGCCGACCAAGATGCCCCATCTACACACGTCCCACCTCAAGTTCAAGAGAGTTTGTTGTCATGTGTCCCAGATAGTCTTTGCTTTAGCACACCAGACCATAGTTGGCGCTTGTTTGCTCATATCCCTCTAAACCTATCCTATCCATGTACCTGTCCAAATGTATTTTAAATGTTGTTGTACTCCCTGCCTCAACTACCTCCTCTGGCAGCTCGTTCCATACACCCACCACCCTTTTTTGTGCAAGTTGCCCCTTAGATGCCTATTGAATTCTTCCCCTCTTACCTTAAACCCCTGTTCTCTGGTTCTTGATTCCCCTACTCTGGGGAATATGACTCGATGACTCTGAAACCACCAGTAAGCTATATGAGAGAGCTAATGTTTAGAATTTGTACTAGAAATACTTAGTTTTGCGGCAGGGATTCATTGCTCCAGAGGCCTGGCAATCCAATGGCCTTCTCCAAAGCAGGGGTGGCACTGAGTTTGAAGCTGACAACGTGGTGAGATGGTAAGAAGCCAAGGACTCTTGTACCAAGGATAAAGTCTCGGTTGTCGACATGGTCAAAGTGCTCCTCATTTGGATGAGCTGCTGGCTTCACTGACCCTGCTGTTGGCAGAGTGGGGCTTGGGCCTAACTGGAAGGAACTCAGTCCAGTAAAGGAGCACGAAGCAACTGCAGGTGCTGTTTTAACCCGAAGGTAGACACAAAAAGCTGGAGTAACTCAGTGGGACAGGCAGCATCTCTGGAGAAAAGGAATAGGTGACGTTTCGGGTCGAGACCTTTCTTCAGATTGACAGTCGGGGGAGAGAGAAACGAGATATTCGACTTAGGTCTTTATTCTTTGGAGCGCAGAAGGTTAAGGGGGGACTTGATTGAGGTCTTTAAAATGATGAAAGGGATAGACAGAGTTGACGTGGATAAGCTTTTCCCATTGAGGGTAGGGAAGATTCAAACAAGAGGGCATGACATGAGAATTAAGGGACAGAAGTTTAGGGGTAACATGAGGGGGAACTTCTTTACTCGGAGAGTGGCGGCTGTGTGGAATGATCTTCCAGCAGAAGTGGTGGAGGCAGGATCGATTTTAACATTTAAAAGTAAAGTGGATAGGTATATGGACGGGAAGGGAATGGAGGGGTATGGTCTGAGTGCAGGTAGATGGGACTAAGGGGAAAATAAATGGTCGGCACGGACTGGAAGGGCCGAGAAGGCCTGTTTCCGTGCTGTAATTGTTATATGGTTATATAGACGGTGATGTAGAGAGATGTAGAACAAATGAATGAAAGATATGCAAAAAAAAAGCAAGGATGATACAGGAAACAGGCCATTGTTAGCTGTGGGCGAGGTGAGAATGTTACAGACAATGAGCCTCAACAAGACGACTTTGAAGCTGGCACGACTTGGGAGGGGGAGGGATGGAGAGAGGGAATGCAGGGGTTACTTGAAGTTAGAGAAATCAATATTCATACCACTGTGTTGTAAGCTGCCCAAGCGTATTGTGAGATGCTGTTGGATGTGTAGTTGTCAGCAGCATACCTGGACAATATCCACATAACAATTACAGCACAGAAACAGGCCTTCTCGGCCCTTCCAGTCCGTGCCGACCATTTATTTTCCCCTAGTCCCACCTACCTGCACTCAGACCAAACCCCTCCATTCCCTTCCCGTCCATATACCTATCCACTTTACTTCTAAATGTTAAAATTTAACATTTAAAATTTAACCTGGGCGTGCACATCTGTGAAGATCATTCCTGGTCCGAGAACACAGATGCAATTATTAAGAAAGCTCACCAGCGCCTCTACTTCCTGAGAAGATTACGGAGAGTTGGTCTGTCAAGGAGGACTCTCTCTAACTTCTGCAGGTGTACAGTAGAGAGCTTGCTGACTGGTTGCATCGTGGCTTGGTTCGGCAACTTGAGCGCCCTGGAGAGAAAAAGACTACAAAAAGTAGTAAACACTGCCCAGTCCATCATCGGCTCTGAGCTTCCTTCCATCGAGGGGATTTATCACAGTCGCTGCCTCAAAAAGGCTGGCAGCATCATCAAGGACCCACACCACCCTGGCCCCACACTCATCTCCCTGCTACCTTCAGGTAGAAGACTGCCTGAAGACTGCAACAACCCGGTTTAAGAATAGCTACTTCCCCACAGCCATCAGGCTATTAAACCTGGCTCGGAACTCTGAACATTAATATCCCTCCATCTGTTATTTGCACTTTATTAATTTATTAATTCATGGGTGTATTTATGTATAGAATTGTAGTCAATGCCTACTATGTTCTAAAGAGGGAACTGCAGATGCTGGAGAATCGAGGGTTACACAAAAAGCTGGAGAAACTCAGCGGGTGCAGCAGCATCTAAGGAGCGAAGGAGATAGGCGACGTTTCGGGTCGAGACCCTTCTTCAGACCTACTATGTTCTGTTGTGCTATGCAAAGAAAGATTTTCATTGTCCTGTCAGGGAGACATGGCAATAAACTCTTTTGACTTTTTTGACTTGACTTTGAAATCGATCCTGCCTCCACCACTTCTGCTGGAAGCTCATTCCACACAGCCACCACTCTCTGAGTAAAGAAGTTCCCCCTCATGTTACCCCTAAACTTCTGTCCCTTAATTCTCATGTCATGCCCTCTTGTGTGAATCTTCCCTACCCTCAATGGGAAAAGCTTTGTGGGTGGGTGGGTGGGTGACGTTTCCATTCCGACTTATTGTGGAGGTGGGGGAAGATTGAAAGCTGAGAGGGGAGGGACTGGACAAAGCCTGGTGGGTCTAGCTATATCTTGCCCCTCTACCATTCCAGCATTCTCTTTCCCCCCCCCCCCCCCCCCCACACACCCCGACATCAGTCTGCAGAAGCAAAGATCCTATAACAAGCACGAAAAAGACGTAGTACGGTCATGGGCAGATTCATGGGTAATTTCCGGCCCCATTTCCGTAACTGGCTTCCGTCTCCGCACCAAAGATCCCGTAGCGGAGCGAAGATACTAGTGCGGAGACGGAAGCCGGTTACGGAAACATCCTCGTAAAAATAAAAGTTATTTTGGAAAAATCTTTTCATTTTCAGAATTATAATTTATCAACACAAACTGTCCCCCCGCAACGTTGATTACACTGTGGGTCGGGTCGGGTCGGGTTACTGAAATGGATGAAAAAAAGGCCCACGTTCCGCTCCGTTGCGTACTACACGTCAGCCCATTGCATTTTGCAGGAGTGGTCTATCTCGCCCCGTCCGCTATAGGATCTCTGTGAAGAAGGGACCCGACCAGAAACATCACCTATCCATGTTCTGCAGAGATGCTGCCTGACCCACAGAGTTACTCCAGCACTTTGTGTCTCTCTTTGTTTCACCAGTATCTGCAGTTCCTTGCTCCTACCCTATGTTTAATTGTCGTAGGTGATGGCAATGGAATGATGACATTTTTACTTGCTACGGGTTAATGGGCCCGTAAACGCATTAACAGATAGATCAATATATAATAATCACTAATTCAACCACTCAGTAAACAGCAGTGCTAAGTAACCATAACAGCGCAAGACCAAAGTCAATGGTGTAATCGAAGGTAGACAGAAATGCTGGAGAAACTCAGCGGGTGCGGCAGCATCTATGGAGCGAAGGAGATAGCCAACGTTTCGGGCCGAAACTCTTCTTCACAGTCCATGGAAGGTCATAGTTGCTGAGGTCATGTGTTGTGCAGTGTTCAAGAGCCTGATCTGCTTCTTCTTGCATATGGCGTGCACAGCCTAACATAGCAGGACAACTTGTTCTATTTGATCGTATTTGATTGTGCACGCCTGCTCGATTGCATTCATCGAAACAGGGCGGACCACGTGGAGGTTGCAATCTCCCACCCCAAGAGCCTGATAGTTGCTGGGAAGAAGCTGCTGCTGAACCTGGATGTCACGGTTTGCAGGGTACACAAAAAGCTGGAGAAACTCAGCGGGTGCAGCAGCATCTAAGGAGCGAAGGAGATAGGCACGGTTTGCAGACTTGCCATGCAAACTATTCTGAGAATTGAGGCATGAATTAGGAACTATAAACTTGTAGTCAAAACAACATTTTAAGACTCGACATTTCAAGAATAATGGATTGGCCAAATCAATTCACTACATTACAATACAATACTTTATTAGCCAAGTATGTTCTGCAATTTCATTTGCCAAGTCAGTCCTACAAATAAAAAGCAGCAGAACACACAAAACGCATTTTAACATAAACATCCACCACAGTGACTCCTCCACATTCCTCGCTAGTTTCCCTTGAAGGGAAAATGATTGGAATGTTATCTTGTCCAGAGCCCTTCTGCGTATAATATTGTTCGGGGCCCTTCCGGTTAACTTGTGTTAGACTTCATTGGCCAATGTGTCAGCTGCTTGTGTGGGGAAAATATTTCTCCACTCTTTTGGGCGGCACAGTGGTGCAGCGGTAGAGTTGCTGCCTCACAGCACCAGAGACCCTGGTTGCTGCATCCTGCCTATGGGTGATGTCTGTGCAGAGTCTGCACGTTCTCCCTGCGACCGTGTGGCTTTTCTCTCGGTGTTCAGAAGTCATAGGAGCAGAAGTGGGCCATTTGCCCCATCGAGGCTACCCTGCCATTCAGCATTGGCTGATTTATCTTTCCCAGGTGCTCCGGTTTCCTCCCACATCCCAAAGACGTGCGGGTGTGTCGGCTAAGTGGCTTTTGTAAATTGCCCCTGGTGTGTGTAGGGAAGAACTGATGTACGGGTGGTTGCTGGTCAGTGGGCCGAAGGGCCTATTTCCATGCTGTATCTTTAAACTAAACTAAACTAAGTGATGCTTGCTTCCTTCTCTCCTGTTGGTCTGACCATCCATTGATGCAGGACACGTTGTTTCGCATCGAGACTGAAACATAGAAACATAGAAAATAGGTGCAGGAGGAGGCCATTCGGCCCTTCGAGCCAGCACCGCCATTCATTGTGATCATGGCTGATCGTCCCCAATCAATAACCCGTGCCTGCCTTCTCCCCATATCCCTTGATTCCACTAGCCCCTAGAGCTCTATCTAACTCCATCCAATGATTTGGCCTCCACTGCCCTCTGTGGCAGCGAATTCCAGGGAAGAAGGGTCTCGACCCGAAATGTCACCTATTCCTTTTCTCCAGAGATGCTGCCTGACCCGCTGAGTTACTCCAGCACTTTGTGCCCATCTTCGGTTTAAACCAGCATCTGCAGTTCCTTGGTGCACATTTCTCACCCTGATGATGAGCTGGGTTTCCAGATGAGGTCGGTGTTTGGTTAGCAGAGGCAGGACCTGGCGGTTTACACCACCACCCCTCCCCGACACCTGTGAACCAAGCGAACCTGTTTGTACAGCAGGATTCCCAGGGAGGTCCACATTTCCCACAAGCCCTTTGGCAAATGATTCATCGTATTCAATCTCTCGCTTACAGTTCTGGATCAAAAACAAAGGCAATGATGTGGAACGTTTACCTGCCGGGGGGGGAGGCCATTCTCTCATGACGAGCCTATCCCCTTGCCCCTGCCCCGTCCCCAAACATGGGAAACCCCACTGCTAGATTTGTCGCCATGGGCGCGTGATTCCTTGGAGCGCAGGAGGCTGAGGGGCGATCTTATAGAGGTGTATAAAATAATGAGGGGAATAGATAGGGTGGACTCACAGACTCTTGCCCAGACTAGGGGAATCCAGGACCAGAGGACACAGGTTTAAGGTGAGAGGGGAACCTGAGGGACAACTTTTTCACACAAAGGCAGACCGAGCAGGTAGTTGAGGCAGGGTCTATCGCAACGTTTAAGAAACATTTGGACAGGTACATGGATAGGACAGGTTTAGAGGGATATGGGCCAAACATCGGCAGGTGGGACTAGTGTAGATGGTCGGCATGGGGCAAGATGGGCCGAAGGGCTTGTTGCTTGTATTTTATGATTCTAGTGGTAAAAATTAATGCATTTTTAAATTGTTTATAATATATATAACCTGCGTGTGATTGCATTCACAGGCTTGTTGAGCTGTGAGAAGTAAGAATTTCATGGTTTCCGTGTGGGTACATATGGCAATTAAACGCTCGTGACGAAAATAATGCTGACAATGTATTTGAAGGAAAGGAATTACTCATCAGGCAGCTTAGTGTTTATGACTTTTTGCTGTCGTGCCTTTTCATCCTTTGCGCGTATCTTAGATTTATGAGCCTATTTATAAAATGATGATCTGTGGACGCCCAGCTCCCAGGTGAATACACTAGAATGCACCAACGCACTCCGCCTTTAAAACGTACTACCTTTGTAAACTGTGGACTTTTATTTTAGAGGTACAACAAGGAAACAGGCCCTTCGGCCCACCGAGTCCACACCGATTCACACTTTTACTCCATCCTACACACACTAGGGCCAATTTACACCCACGCCAAGCCAATTAGCCTACAAACCCGTACGTCTTTGGAGTGTGGGAGGAAACCGAAGATCTCAGAGAAAACCCACGCAGGTCACGGGGACAAGGTCTAATTCTCCCTGAAGATAGACACCAAATGCTGGAGTAACTCAGCGGGACAGGCAGCATCTCAGGATGGCAGGAATGGGTGAGGTTTCGGGGCCGAGGCCCTTCTTCACCCTTTCTCACAGAGAGTGGCGAGTCTGTGGAATTCTCTGCCTCAGAGGGCGGTGGAGGCAGGTTCTCTGGATGCTTTCAAGACAGAGCTAGATAGGGCTGTTACAGATAGCGGAGTCAGGGGATATGGGGAGAAGGCAGGAACGGGGTACTGATTGGGGATGATCAGCCATGATCACATTGAATGGTGGTGCTGGCTCGAAGGGCTGAATGGCCTCCTCCTGCACCTATTGTCTATTCAGACTAATTCTCACTGGGACCAACCAATTCTAGAACATTCCAGCTATTACTGTGTTGTCGAAGTCGTTAATAATTCTGTAATTCAATTGGCTTCAGACTTGTAACATGAATGTTACATTAAACCCCCAGGATCAAAATGGCAGGAAGGCAAAAGTGCGAGAATAATTCAGCCACATAGCGCTGTGGTGAAATGGAACTTAGTTTAGCATTAGTTTATCGTCACGTATACCGAGATACAGTGAAAAGCCTTTAAAAAAAAACAGTTTCAGCCTAGAAAAGCTTCTTCTGTATTCATTTCCCAGCAGAAACTCGTTCTCGTCCTCATTCCTTTGGATACCAACTCGCAGCTTTGGAGGACAGAGGGAGATGTTTTGATAAATAAGTGGTTTAAATTGCCTGATTGGTTCGATTAGTTCTTTGACTAATGAAGAGCAGGTGCAAAAAACAGGGCCACATCATGTTTTGTTCAAGCAACCTGGACGGGTCTCAACATGCACGAGTGGAGTGGTTACACCAGCCTGACGCAGATTAGAATGGAGTTGGGAAAGTGTTGCCCCAACCCTTCCCCTGTATGTGGTTTACTTCAGTTCAGCCCAGTCCGCACCGACCAGCGATCCCCGCACACTAACACTGCCTACACACACTACACAAGTCAAGGCAAGTTACTTTTATTTAAATAGCACATTTAAAAAACAACTCTAGTTGGCCAAAGTGCTTTACATTGGTGTAAAAATAGTATAACAAACAACAGCAGTTCGTAGATTAAATACAAACATCACTACATACATATAGCCCTTGCTCAGAGGACGTCAAGAAATCCTTGGGAGTAGAGATGAGTTTTAAGTCTCGATTTAAAGGTGTAGATGGAGGGGGCGGTTCTGATGGGAAGAGGGATGCTGTTCCACAGTCTAGGAGCTGCAACCGCAAAGCCGCGGTCGGTCGCCCCTGAGCTTCTGCCTAGACCGCGGGATGTTCAGCAACCCCAAGTCGGCCGATCTGAGGGACCTGGAGGTGGTGTGGTGGGTAAGCAGGCTTTTGATGTAGGTGGGGGCAAGCCCATTGAGGGTTTTGTAGACACTAGGGACAATTTACATTTATACCAAGCCAATTAACCTACAAACCTGTTCGTCTTTAGAGTGTGGGAGGAAACCTCCTTCTTCTTATCGAGTCCACACACAAGATTAGAAGCTGTTCAGCCCGGAGCTGAACACACGTCTCGGCATCTGCGTGCAACGGTGTCTGTCTTGTCGTTCCTTGTGCGTGGTGGGGGAAAGATTGGTGGAAACAGGGCCGCAACGTGACCCCTGGGAGGAACCCGAAGGGTTTGGAGAGATGGCATTGTACTGAATTCGATCTTCCATATTAATCCCGGCAAGCCCTTCAAATTAACCTGTTTGCACTAGTTCTGAAGAAGGGTCTGCCTATCTCCTTCGCTCCTTAGATGCTGCTGCACCCGCTGAGTTTCTCCAGCTTTTTGTGTAACCCTCACTAGTTCTATGTTTGCATTCGCTCCCCTGCACACGAGGATGCAATTTATAGCAGCCGATTAACCCACAAACCCGCACATCTTTATTTAGTTTTAGTTTATTATTGTCATGTGTACTGAGGTACAATTTAAAAAAAAACTATTGTTTGCGTGCTATCCAGTCAAAGAAAAGACTATTCATTGCTTGGGATGTGGGAGGAACCGGGGGACCCGGAGGAAACCCACCTGGTCACAGGGAGAACGTGCCAACTTCACACAGTCAGCGGCCGAGGTTCGGATCGAACCATGGTTTCTGGCGCTGCGAGGCAGCAGCTCTACCAGTGTAGTACTGTGCCAGCCTGAATGACTCGGTGAAAGACCGTTCAGAAGCCTGAAAACAGATGGGGAGAAGCTGTTCCCGAGTCTACTGGTGCGCGCTTTCAACACACGGGGGTGGGACAAGACTATGATTACGTTGGCCCCTTTTCTGAGGCCGGTCAAGACGTCAACAAATAAATGAGGGTGACTGGAGGAAGAAAATGTTCTCGCTGAAGGTAGACAAAAATTGCTGGAGGCAGCATCTATGGAGAGAAGGAATTGGCGACGTTTCGGGTCGAGGCCCTTCTTCAGACTCGTTGAGTTTCTCCAGCATTTTTCGATTTTTTTCAGCATTTGCAGTTCGTTCTTACACGCTCCCACTGAGACTGATTGTGCTCTCTCCAGCTAAATACCAAACGACTTATTCGGTTATTGGTAAATTCTGCCTGGTATAACAGCAATGCCAATACTCTACCTAGGTTCCTGCACTAGAAATGGAGGTCACACACTGTTTGTGGTGGGCGAGGTTGTCCCGTGTTATAAGATCATAAGTGATAGGAGAAGAATTAGGCCATTCAGCCCATCAAGTCTACTCTGCCATTCAACCATGGCTGATCTGTCTCTCCCTCCTAACCCCATTCTCCTGCCTTCTCCCCATAAACACCCGTACAAATCAAGAATCTATCTATCTCTATCCATTAACACGGTCTCCACTGCCTTCTGTGGCAAAGAATTCCACAGATTCGCCACCTGACTAAAGAAATTCCTCCTCCTCTCCTTCCTAAAGGAACGTCCTTGAATTCTGAAGCTACGGCCTCTGGTCCTAGACTCTCCCACTAGTGAAAACATCCTCTCCACATCCACTCTATCCAAGCCTTTCACTATTCGATAAACGTTTCAATGAGGTCCCCCCTCATCTTTCTAAACTGCAGCGAGTACAGGCCTTGTGCTGACAAACGCTCATCATAAGTTAACCGACTCATTCCTGGGATCATTCTTGTAAACCTCCTCTGGACCCTCTCCAGGGCCAGCACATCCTTCCTCAGATATGGGGCCCAAAATTGCTCACGATATTCCAAATGCGACCTGACCAGCACCTTATAGAGCCTCAGCATCACATCCCTGTTTTTGTATTCTAGTCAATAGACAATAGGTGCAGGAAGAGGCCATTCGGCCCTTCGAGCCAGCACCGCCATTCAATGTGATCATGGCTGATCGTTCCTGCCTTCTCCCCATATCCCCCGACACCGCTATCTTTAAGAGCCCTATCTAGCTCTCTCTTGAAAGCATCCAGAGAACCGGCCTCCACCGCCCTCTGAGGCCTCTTGAAATATATACCAGCATTGTGTTTGCCTCGCTTACTACCGATTCGACTTGCAGATTGACTTTTTGGGAATCCTGCACCACCAACTCCCAAGTCCCTTTGCCCTTCTGACTTCTGAATTCTCTCCTGGTTTAGAAAACAGTCTGAATAGTCTAAATGGTTTGAGTTGTGTGGAATGGTTGTGGTGCCCATGGTGACCACCCCTCTGTGTCTCCTCCCTGCCCAGGATCGCAGTGAGTGGCTGGGCCACACTGAAGAGCCGCTGACGGGATTTTCCTGGCGCGGCGGGTCGGAGCGGGAGACGACCGGGATCCAGATCTGGAGCGAGGTGTTCCTGGTGGACAAGCCGGATGGGCAGAAGGTGAGGAACCACGGGAAGGGGCACCGCGCCAGGCCACGGAAGCCGAGTGGCCAAGATGGTCTCCAAGTGGACAAGATAGGCATGGTGCTGGAGTAACTCAGCTGGTCGGGCAGCCGCTCTGGAGGACTGGTGATGTTTTGGGTCCGAAAATGACCGGCATCTGAACAAGACTTTATTTTTGTTATGAATAGTGGGCAATTGAAAGTTGTTGGTGGTCAGGGGAAACTGGGTACATCAATCCCAGTAAAGCCATCTTGCAGGCACAGATGAAGGTGGACAGTTTGTTGGCCTGCACGCCAGGAGGATTTGAATGAAAGGTTAAACGCAGCATTCCTGCTGCTTACGTGGGAAGTGGTGAGATTGTAGCTGGAATATTGTGTTCCATCTGGTCTCCGGAACAAAGGAATGGCACAATGGAAAAACCTGGAACTGCAGATGCTGGTTCACAACACAAGATAACGATGGATAGAGAAGTGGTTGGCAGACAAGAAACAAAGAGTAGGGATTAACAGGTCCCTTTCAAAATAGCAGGCAGTGACTAGTGGAGTACCGCAAGGCTCGGTGCTGGGACCACAGCTGTTTACAATATACATCAATGATTTGGATGATGGGATTCAAAGTAACATTAGCAAATTTGCAGATGACACAAAGCTGGGTGGCAGTGTGAACTGTGAGGAGGATGCTATGTGAGTGACAAGGCTTTGCTCAGTGCTCTACATGGTTCAGTAATAGTCAAGGAGTAATGAGTCTTTGTCTGACTCGGTCAGTAAAGGCCAAGGTGTGACAACCCCTTTGCTGAGATCTCTGTCCGTCCGCAGGTGGCCGTGCTGCTGATGGACACCCAGGGAACATTCGACAGCCAGTCGACACTCCGAGATTCTGCCACCGTCTTTGCCCTGAGCACCATGATCAGCTCCATGCAGGTACCACCCTTCCATCCCCTCCCCTCCCCTCCCCTCACCACCCCTCCCCTCACCACCCCTCCCCTACCCTCACCACCCCTCCCCTCCCCTCCCCTCCCCTCACCACCCCTCCCCTCACCTCCCCTCCCCTCCCCTCACCACCCCTCCCCTACCCTCACCTCCCCTCCCCTCCCCTCCCCTCCCCTCACCACCCCTCCCCTCACCACCCCTCCCCTCACCTCCCCTCCCCTCCCCTCCCCACCCCTCACCACCCCTCCCCTCACCACCCCTCACCACCCCTCCACTCCCCTCCCCTCCCCTCACCACCCCTCCCCTCCCCTCCCCTCCCCTCCCCTCACCACCCCTCCCATCACCACCCCTCCCCTCCCCTCCCCTCACCACCCCTCACCACCCCTCCACTCCCCTCCCCTCCCCTCACCACCCCTCCCCTCCCCTCCCCTCCCCTCCCCTCCCCTCCCCTCACCACCCCTCCCATCACCACCCCTCCCCTCCCCTCCCCTCACCACCCCTCCCCTCCCCTCCCCTCCCCACCCCTCCCCTCCCACCCCTCCCCACCCCTCCCCTCCCCTCCCCTCACCACCCCTCCCCTCACCACCCCTCCCCTCACCACCCCTCCCCTCCCCTCACCACCCCTCCCCTCCCCTCCCCTCACCACCCCTCCCCTCCCCTCCCCTCACCACCCACCCCCTCCCCTCCCCTCACCACCCCTCCCCTCACCACCCCTCCCCTCCCCTCACCACCCCTCCCCTCACCACCCCTCCCCTCCCCTCCCCACCCCTCCCCTCCCCTCACCACCCCTCCCCTCACCACCCCTCCCCTCCCCTCCCCACACCTCCCCTCACCTCCCCTCACCACCCCTCCCCTCCCCTCCCCTCACCACCCCTCCCCACCCCTCCCCTCCCCTCCCCTCCCCTCACCACCCCTCCCCTCACCACCCCTCCCCTCCCCTCACCACCCCTCCCCTCACCACCCCTCCCCTCCCCTCCCCTCACCACCCCTCCCCTCCCCTCCCCTCACCACCCCTCCCCTCCCCTCCCCTCCCCTCCCCTCACCACCCCTCCCCTCACCACCCCTCCCCTCCCCTCACCACCCCTCCCCTCACCACCCCTCCCCTCACCACCCCTCCCCTCTCCTCCCCACCCCTCCCCACCCCTCCCCTCACCACCCCTCCCCTCACCTCCCCACCCCTCCCCTCCCCTCCCCTCCCCTCACCACCCCTCCCCTCCCCACCCCTCCCCTCACCACCCCTCCCCTCCCCACCCCTCCCCTCACCACCCCTCCCCACCCCTCACCACCCCTCCCCACACCTCACCACCCCTCCCCTCCCCACCCCTCCCCTCACCACCCCTCCCCTCACCACCCCTCCCCTCCCCTCCCCTCCCCACCCCTCCCCTCACCACCCCTCCCCTCACCACCCCTCCCCTCCCCTCCCCTCCCCTCCCCTCCCCTCCCCTCCCCTCACCACCCCTCCCCTCCACTCCCCACCCCTCCCCTCACCACCCCTCCCCTCCCCTCCCCACCCCTCCCCTCCCCTCACCACCCCTCCCCTCCCCTCCCCTCCCCACCCCTCCCCTCCCCTCACCACCCCTCCCCTCCCCTCACCACCCCTCCCCTCCCCTCCCCTTCCCTCCCCTCACCACCCCTCCCCTCCCCTCACCTCCCCTCACCATCCCTCCCCACCCCTCCCCTCACCACCCCTCCCCTCACCACCCCTCCCCTCCCCTCCCCTCACCACCCCTCACCACCCCTCCCCTCCCCTCACCACCCCTCACCACCCCTCCCCTCCCCACCCCTCCCCCACCCCTCCCCACCCCTCACCACCCCTCCCCTCCCCACCCCTCCCCTCACCACCCCTCCCCTCCCCTCACCACCCCTCCCCTCCCCTCCCCTCCCCACCCCTCCCCTCACCACCCCTCCCCTCACCACCCCTCCCCTCACCACCCCTCCCCTCCCCACCCCTCCCCTCCCCACCCCTCCCCTCCCCACCCCTCCCCTCACCACCCCTCCCCTCCCCTCCCCTCCCCACCCCTCCCCTCACCACCCCTCCCCTCACCACCCCTCCCCTCCCCACCCCTCCCTTCACCACCCCTCCCCTCCCCACCCCTCCCCTCACCACCCCTCCCCTCCCCTCCCCACCCCTCCCCTCACCACCCCTCCCCACCCCACCCCTCCCCTCCCCCTCCCCACCCCTCCCCTCCCCAACCCTCCTCTTCCCTCCCCTCCCTTCTCCTCCCCACCCCTCACCACCCCTCCCCTCCCCTCCCTTTCCCACCCCTCACCACCTTCCGCCCCCTCCCCTCCCCACCCCACCCCTCCCCTCCCCTCCCCACCCCTCCCCTCCCCACCCCTCCCCTCCCCTCCCCTCCCCAACCCTCCTCTTCCCTCCCCTCCCTTCTCCTCCCCACCCCTCACCACCCCTCCCCTCCCCTCCCTTTCCCACCCCTCACCACCTTCCGCCCCCTCCCCTCCCCTCCCCTCCCTCCCTGCACAGTATGACTCTGTGACTCAATCTTGGATCAATTTAGCTGCAGATGACTTGAAGTGTGAACAAACCTGTTCTTTAACTCTTTAAACCCCTGTAAAGCTGACGTTCCCAGGGTAGAGGAATTTTGCAAGCTGTCCCCACAGATCAGATATATTGTACATAGGTTCCATCAGTTCAAACTGAACCTCAGGGGCAACTTTTTCACTCGGAGGGTGAGTCTATAGCTGGAATGAGGTGCCAGCGGAAGCTATAGAAGAGGATACAATTACGACTATTAATGGATATATGGATAGGAAGATGGGGTGTGAAGAAGTTCATTAATTTATTGTCACATGCACCAATTGGTGTAGTGAAACTTCATCGGCCAGGTCAGTCATACAATTACAAGCAACAAATCACTCAAAAACACACGTTAACATGAACATCCACCACAGTGACTCCGACACATTCCTCACTGTGATGGAAGGTGAAATAAAGTTCAAGTCCTTCCTCTTGTCCTTCCTCGGTCGTGGACCTCGAGCCCCCGTTGACGGGACGATCTTGACTCCCGTAGCCAGCAGCGTTCGGGCCCTCGGCGTCGAGGCGTTCAGCTCCTGCATCGGGGGAATGTCAGCTCATCCGCGCTGGGCGATCAAACCTCGCTTCAGGGCTGGTCGAACGTTAGAGCTCCCGACTAGTCTCTCCCGAGACTGCGAGCCCTTGATGGTAAGTCCACGGTGGTCGCGGTGGGAGTGATCCCAGGCAAGGGATCTGCTCTGATGTTAAGTCCATACCCCGCGGTGGGGCTGACGACTGTCCGAGGAGGCCTCCAGCTCCATCGATGGCAGGCCGCAGAGCCCGGAGAATGTGATCCGAAAATTGATCACATCTCCGGGAAGGTAGGAACCCGAAAAAAAGTTTCCCCCAATCCCCTCACCCCACACAAAACAAACCGAAGTACATCAAAACAAACTCAACAAACGCTAAAAACAACAAAAAGATGAAAAAAGCGAACAGACTGCCGGCAGGGCTGCCATCTCCCTCCTCCGGCACCCCTGGTGGTCAGCATGGGCAGGGTGGGCAGAAGGGCCTGTTTCCGTGCTGTACAGCTCTACGCCTCGGTGAGTCTGCCTGACGTGGGGCCTCGGTGTCCAGTCCAGGGGCCGCAGCACACACAGTGAAGCCCGGGTACCCCCGTGCTCCTGATGGTCACAGCTTTGTCCAACGCCAGGCGTGCTCGCGACCTAACCGGTAGCTATCACCTGTCTGATGTACAGTGTGTCCCAGTGCTGACCATGTCAGATGCAGAGCATGGCTGCCACTGTGGGACACAGTGTGATGCCCCTGTCCCACTTAGGAAACCTGAACGGAAACCTCTGGAGACTTTGCGCCCCACCCAAAGTTTCCGTGCAGTTCCCGGAGGTTTTTGTCGGTCTCCCTAATGGTCGAAAGTGGTTTCTGCTTCTTCTATGTTCCGGCGATTATTTAAAAAAATTCAAAACCGGCCGCGACTAAAAATAGGTTGCCATTTTAAAAACCGGTCATTTTTTAGTCGACCTCCCTGGTGGAATAAAACTGGGTGGAAAAAAGGTCTTACCTCCCACTACCTACAACCTCCGGCAACCACCTTCAACTAGCATCGCAACTAAAAAATGACCGGTTTTTAAAACGGCAACCTATTTTTAGTCGCGGCAGGTTTTGAATTTTTTTGAAAGGGGCATAGCAGTGACAGTGCCCAGCCCATGTCTCTGTGCCCAGTCTATCTCAGGCGAACGTCTGGTGTACATTCTCTGTCATTCATTCACTACACATGTCTCTGGTGATGGCCTTTTTTTTTCTCTTCTCTCTTTCTCCTTCCTCCCACAATATGTAATATGTAAAATAATATGTGATTCTGTTCCATTCTGGAAACATAGAAAAATAGGTGCAGGAGTAGGCCATTCGGCCCTTCGAGCCTGCACCGCCATTCAATATGATCATGGCTGATCATCCAACTCAGTATCCCGTACCTGCCTTCTCTCCATACCCTCTGATCCCTTTAGCCACAAGGGCCACATCTAACGACCTCTTAAATATAGCCAATGAACTGGCCTCAACTACCTTCTGTGGCAGAGAATTCCAGAAACTTCTGTTTGTAGTTAGTTTGTTTGTTTGTGTGTTTTTTGCACAGTCCGGAGCATTGCCACTTTTTCATTTCACTGCACATCCCGTATATATATGTGACAAATGAACTTGACTTGACTATAATGTGCCTTCATCTCATCAACCTTCTACAATCATCTCCACTGTCATTATTTTTATCATGACCGTACACTGTGCGGAGTTGTTACCGTGCAGGAGGCCATTTGGCCCATCAAGTCTGTGCTGGGTTTAGTTACTGGTCAGGTGTACCGAGGTACAGTGAAAAGCTTTTGATGCGTGCTACCCAGTCAGGGGACAGACAATGCATGATTAAGTGGAGAAATAACCATATAACATATAACCATATAACAATTACAGCACGGAAACAGGCCCTCTCGGTAGCAATGTTACAAAATTTTGAGATTTAAAAAATCAAGTCTGCAATTTATCCCATCAGATAAAGCATAAAAAGAAGTTTAATTTGACACCTAATTCACTTTCATATCTTCAGTATTAAGAAAGTTATGACCATTTTCATACTCGGAAATTAGCATCTTGTTCCCCATTGCCTTTCAATTGACTTAACTCAAAAGCTGTGATCTGGAACAGTTAAAAGCCCATAACTTTCTTAAAAATTAAGAGAACTCAATGAAATTTTCAGTTATTATAGATTGAAGCATTCTGAAACAAATATGAAACAATCTTACTTGGACGACCTGAAATTAAAGCATATAATTAGTTAGTTATCTAATTATAGCTAATTACAAAATTCAATGATCTAAACATCTATCCATTTCTTAAGAAAAGATAAACTTTTTTTAAATTGCCTGAGTGTCCAAATAACATTCACACAATAATCCACAATATAACATAATTTTTAAATCTCATTTTCATGAATTTCTGGGCCAAATGGAAAGAATTTAGTGTTTGATTCCTGTAAATTAATGGCCATTTAAATCAACTTGAGAGTGGGTTTTAGTGGAATGTGGTGGATTGGAACGTTGCGGTTAGCGGTGAAGTCGGAAGGAAAAATATTGTTTGTTCATACATTTTTGGGACCCCATTTCGCAATCTAAAAATATTATTAAAGCCTCCCGAAAAACCAACTTTTAATATAAAAATAAACTATTTACCTTTTTTTCTCCTCTACGCAAAATCCTTCCGGTTGTCGGCGCTCACGGCTTTTGAAGGTGATTTTTAAATTACTCTAGTTAATAAATAATTTAGAGTAATTTAAAAATACCTTCATTCATGAAATGTCGGAGCGATTTTTCTTCCGCAACAAAATCGCCCGACATTGATCGATTTTCCAGGTCTGTTGAAAAACGGCACTTTAAGCCCGCCCCCCTCTGAAAGGCGCCAAAGTCGCGCACACGGGGAGCGGCAGAACTGCAGCGCTGCTCAAGGTAAGTTTCGCAACATACCTACTCTCGGCCCTTCCAGTCCGAGCCGACCATTTATTTTCCCCTAGTCCCATTTCCCTGCACTCAGACCATACCCCTCCATTCCCTTCCCGTCCATATACCTATCCACTTTACTTTTAAATGTTAAAATCGATCCTGCCTCTACCACTTCTGCTGGAAGATCATTCCACACAGCCACCACTCTCTGAGTAAAGAAGTTCCCCCTCATGTTACCCCTAAACTTCTGTCCCTGGCAGCTCCTGCCAGCTCATTCCACAGAGTCCTTTAATGGAACCTCTCTCCATCCAAATCTGGGACAATAGTCTAGTTTTTAGTTTAGAAATACAGCGCAGAAACAGGCCCTTCGGCCCACCGAGTCCGCGCCGACCAGCGAGCCCCACACACTAACACTATCCTACACACACTAGGGACAATTTACATTTACACCAAGCCAATTAACCTACAAACCTGTATGTCTTTGGAGTGTGGAACCGAAAATCTCAGAGGAAGCCCACCTGGTCACGGTGAACGTACAAACTCCGTACAGACAGCCCCCTTAGTCGGGATCGAACCCGGGTCTCTGGCGCTGTGAGGCAGCAACTCTACCGCTGCGCCACCGTGTACGCCCACCGTATCCCTGGAACTGATGCGCTACAATGCTTAGGACTATATTCTGCACTCTGTAGTTCCCCCTTTACTCTCCCTATTGTCCTTGAGTTTGCCTTGATGTGTGTGGATAGCACGCTAGACAACGCTTTTCACTGTACCTCGGTACAGTGTACAGTGTACACTGTACCTAACCCTAAAGTTTGTGCTTAATTCTGCCCGAATGGCGGCAACATATCCGCATTGTGCAACGTATAAATTACACCAATTGTAGAGCCTTAAGTGTAACAGTTTGCCTTCACTTCCTCCAGGTGTACAACTTGTCTCAAAATATTCAGGAAGATGATCTGCAGCACTTACAGGTAAATGGAGCTGTGTCTTATCCCCACCAGACCCGCAGTGAGCTGTTTCCAGGGTCGATCAGAGATAGACACAAAATGCTGGAGTAATTCAGTCTGAGGAAGGGTCTCGACTAGGGTGGTCAACTTTCTCACTCCCAAATAGGGGACAAAAGGTCAAAATACGGGACAAATTCCCGACGGCAATTCGTTGCCCGACTCGGCCGTAGCTGGGTGGGTGAATGATGAGTTGGCCCGGGTGCTGGACTGCACACAAAGCCCGGCCGGCGGGCCAGCTGAGGAGTTTTGGCCCGGGGGCCGCGGGCAAAGTCCAGCACCCCGTCCAACTTATGAACCGATGATCGGCCGTGAGAAGGGGTGGTGGTGGTGTCGGGGGTAAGCGAAGGTCCGAAGGTCGGACAGCTGGCTGGGCTGCCGACCGACCGACGGGGCCACGGGCGAGGCGCTGCTGCTGCACTCCACGGGCTGCACTACGTCGGGACGGGTGAGGCGGGGCCGGACGCGGCGCTCCGACCCGACAGTCCCCTCGACCCGAGTAGTAGCAGTCAAATACGGGACAAGGGTTTAACCCAATATACGGGATGTCCCGGCTAACACGGGACAGTTGGCAACCCTAGCGTCGACCCGAAACGTCACCCATTTCTTCTCTCCAGCGACGCTGCCTGTCCCGCTGAGTTACTCCCTGAGTGTCTACGGTGTAAACCAGCATCTGCAGTTCCTCCCCACACACCAGGGTCAATCATTGCTCTCCTTGTTCCATCCACAGCTTTTCACTGAATATGGACGCCTTGCAATGGAAGAAACGTCTCAGAAACCCTTTCAGGTGAGCAAAGTGAAAGAATGTTCGTTCATTGAATCAGACGGTGATGCGCAGTTTACATTTCAAGTTACGTCATGCATTTGCTGGCGTGCTATTTTGGTATTTTTATTTTCTAGCGCACTTAACACCAGGCAGCTGCTGCGAGGTTGTTTTTGTGCCAGTTTTGTTGAAGCCACAACTGTGGAACAGTACTTAGCGCAAGAACAGGCCCTTCGGCCCACAGTGTCTGTGCGAGCATGATGCCGATACCTGCATGTTCTCCAGACCCCATCATTCCCTGCAGTTCCGTGCGCCTGGCCAAAATATTCCTAAACGCCACGATCGCATCTGTCCACCGCCCCTGGCGGCAAGTTCCAGGCACCCGCCGCGCTCGTTGGTGAATCGGTGGATCACAGAGGGCTGTGGAGGCCACGTCAGTGGATATATTTACGGCACAGGCAGACAGATTCTTGCTTAGTACGGGTGTCAGAGGTTAAGGGGAGAATGCTGGAGAATGGGGTTAGGAGGGAGAGATAGATCAGCCACGATTGAATGGTGGAGTAGACTTGATGGGCCGAATGGCCTGGTGTTAGAAAAAACATGCGTCTCCATTAAAGTTTCCCCCTCTCATCTTAAAAGCCCTGTTCATTCCAAGAGCTCTCCCGAGTTTAAAAAAAGATCAGACTGGTGGTAAGCACGGAGAATGAACGTAGCGGGTACGTGGAGCTCGGGGACGTCTCCTAGCGCTAACGGCTGCTAAGACTCGGGAAGACTCGCTAACGGCAGGTAAGCACGGGTTCAAAGGTTCAAAAGGTTATTTTATTGGTCACATACGCTAATTGGTGCAGTGAAATGCTTCTTGCCATTGCAGCACAGAGTAAAATAATACAGACATAACAATAATAAAGAGATTTAAACATAAAAATAACATCCCCCACAATGGTTCCCATTATGAAGGAATGCACAAAGTCCAGTCCCCATCCCATGTCCACCCATAGTCGGGCCTATTGAGGCCTCCGCAGTCGCCTCCACGGTGGCCCGATGTTCCAGGACGTTCTCGCCGGGTGATGGTGCTCCGGCATCGGGAGAACCCTCTCAGCGGCTTGGGACACCTGGAACGGCCGCTTTCTTACCGGAGACCGCGGCTTCCGAAGCCAACAAGGCCGCGCTGGACGGAGCTCCACCACCGGCGATCTCGGCGAGAGATCCCAGGCTCCCGACGTTAAAGTTCAGCGCCGCAGCCGGCCGCTCCACAGACACGCAGCTCCGCGATGTTTTTCTCGGCGGTCTCAGCCCACCGGAGTTCCAGCGCGGCGACCCGGGCAAGGCATCGCCCGCTCCGCGATGGCGCTCCAGTGCTGCGCCGCCGGCGAAGCCGAGGTCCTGGGCAGTCCCCTCAGGAAACGCTGCTCCAGGCCTGCTGGTAGGCCGCGAAGACGGGTCGAAGATGCAGCCCAGAGAAAAGCTGCCTCTCCGACCAGGTAGGGACCCAGAAAAGTAGTTTCCCCCCCCCCCACACATAAAAAAGGCTAGAACTCCAAAAACAAAACGCTAGAACTCACTAAAAAAATAGACGTGTTGAAAAATGTCCACGAGAGCCCCGAGTACCGACGAGCGGCCATCACCGTAAATCTCCGAGTTCGAATCGGGGCAAACTCGGGAGAGAGAGCTCTTGGAATGAGCTCGTACCGTGGGACAGGGCTTTAAAGCTATTCGCTCTGGCGTTGGTCACAAAGGCTCTGACTGTCCACCTTATCTTTGCCTCTCAGAATTCTATGTACTTCCATCCGGTTTCCCCATCAACCTCTGCTGCTCCAGAGGCAACAATCCAAGTCTGCTCAACCTCTCCCTGCAGCTCACACCCGCCAATCCAGGCATTGTTCTGGAAAAACAAAAAAGACACAAAGCGCTGGAGCAACTCGGCATTGAAACTTGAATCCTGACCCAAAACGTCACCTATCCATGTTCCCCCCAGGGATTCTCTCAGCCTGGCCTGCTGAGTTACTCCAGCACTTTGCCTTTATTTTGTGAACCAGCGTCTGCAGTTCCTTGTGCATCATTCTGGTAAACCTCCTCTGCACCCGTTTCAAAGCCTCCACATCGTTCCTGTAATGGGGCGTCCACAACTGCACACGACACTCCAAATGCAGTCTGAGGCAATATGTACCTACACACCTGTGCATACACAATACGTTCATACACCACTGCTGTGTATGTTCCCTGGGCAGGCACAGACTGCAACCCTGTCACTTGGGAAGCTGCTTACAGCATGGAAACAGGCCCTTCGGCCCAACTTGCCCACGCCGGCCAACATATCCCAGCTACACTAGTCCCACCTGCCCGCGTTTGGTCCATATCCCTCCAGACCTGTCCCATCCATGTACCTAACTGTTTCTTAAATGTTGGATAGTCCCTGCCTCAACTGCCTCCTCTGGCAGCTTGTTCCACACACCCACCACCCTTTGTGTGAAAAATTTACCCCTCAGTTTCCTATTACATCTTTTTCCCTTCACCTTGAACCCCTGGTCCTCGATTCCCCTACTCTGGGCATGAGACTCTGTGCGTCTATCCAATCTATTTCTCTCCTGATCTTATACAAGGAATAGAGTCAAGGCCTGCTCAACCGCTCCCTGTAGCTCACACCCTCGAGTCCTGGCAACATCCTCGTAAATCTTCTCTGTACCCTTAAAGTCTGAAGACGGGTCTCGACCCGAAACGTCACCCACTCCTTCTCTCCAGAGATGCTGCCCGTCCCGCTGAGTTACTCCAGCGTTTGTGTCTACCTTCCCTGTGCCCTTTCCAGCTTGACAATGTCTCTCCTATAACACGATGGCCAGAACTGAACACGATCCTTTAAATGCGGCCTCACCTACGTCTTATACAACTGCAGCAGGACCTCCCAACCTCTGTACTCAATACTCTATACTCACAGTGCCAAAAGCTGGGGGTGGTTGAGGCAGATACAATGGCGGTGTGTTGCATGGGCAGATGGATATGCGGGGAATGGACAATAGGTGCAGGAGTAGGCCATTCGGCCCTTCGAGCCGGGACCGCCATTCAATGTGATCATGGCTGATCATCCCCAATCAGTACCCCGTTCCTGCCTTCTCCCCATATCCCCTGACTCCGCTATCTTTAAGAGCCCTATCCGGCTCTCTCTTGAAAGCAGTAGACTTTGTGCTGTGTCCACAATTGCCTGCACTTCCATGCGGTGTGGGATGGAGCTGCCCCCCAAACCATGCGGAGATGCATCCCGATAAAATGCCTTGGGGACACATCAAACTTCCGAAGCCTTCTGCGGAAGTCGAGGGGTTGGTGTGCTTTCATGGCCATGGCTTCAATGCGGGTGATCTCACATTGAGGCTGTCAACCATCTGCATTTCAGTGCCGTCTATGCAAGCTGGGGTCTGGGCAACACTTTTCCACCAGCTCACCTTGAAGACCAACCACTGTTGAAGCCTTATTTCTAAGCTGCGAGCCGCTCCCTTGGAGGGATATGGATTATGTGGAGGCAGATAAGAGACGGTGAAGGGTCCAGACTCCGAAAAACGTCCCCTATTTTCTACAGAGATGCTGCCGGACCCGCTGAGTTAATCCAGTCTTATCTTCGGTTTAAACCAGCATCTATCTGCAGTTCCTTCCTCCACAGATAAGAGATGGCCTTGGCACAAACATTGTGGGCCGAAGGGTCTTTTCCGGCTCTGTACTGCTGTGTGTTCTATGTACATCAACTACCAGTGTGTTTTAAAATTAAAACTCTTCTCCCCCCCCCCCCCCCCCCCCACATGTGGCTGGTTGATTAAAGATGCTCTTCTCTTCTTTCAACCTGCAGTCTCTGATCTTCCTGGTCCGTGATTGGAGTTTCCCGTATGAGTTCAACTACGGTCTGGACGGAGGTTTCAAGTTCCTGGAGAAACGTCTGAAGGTTTGTGTGGATCGGCTCCAGTTAATTGTGATTTACTCCCAAGGCAGCTACAGTTCTGGGTGCACCAGCTAAAAGTCGATACAGAGGCACAAAGATACTGGAGAGAGTCTGAAGAAGGGTCTCGGCCCGAAACGTCACCTATTCCTCCTCTCCAGAGACGCTGCCTGACCCGCTGAGTCCCTCCAGCTTTTTGGGTCCACCTGCAGATGCCGGATTCTGGAGGAACGCACGGACTCGAGCAGCATCTGTGGAGGGAGTAGACAGGCGACGTTTCAGGTCCATTCCCTCCACGGATGCCGCCTGACCTGTTGAGTTCCTCCGGCACTTTGTGTTTTGCCAAAAGCTAATGACACCTGGTGCTCAGGTGTGGTCGTGATGGTGTTACTGGCCACAGGTGCAGATGGTGGCTGATGTTGTGCTATTAGTTGACAAGGACAGAAAGAACAAGCAGAGATTAACAGGTAGACAAAAGTGCTGGAGAAACTCAGCGGGTGCGGCAGCATCTATGGAGCGAAGGAGATAGGCGACGTTTCGGGCCGAGACCCTTCTTCAGACTGGTTAGTTTAGAGATACAGCACGGAAACAGGCCCTTCGGCCCACCGGGTCCGCCACAACCAGCGACCCCCGCACACTGCCACTATTCTACGCCCACTAGGGGCAATTTTTACATTGATACCCCAGCCAATTAACCGACAAACCTGTGTGTCTTTGGAGTGTGGGAGGAAAACGAAGATCTCGGGGGAAAACCCACGCAGGTCACGGGGAGAACGTGCAAACTCCGTTTGGACAGCACCCGAAAGTCAGGATCAAACCTGGGTCTCCGGCACTGCACTGCCCTGCTACCAGACATCTGATAAGTGTTTGGAAGCGAGGCACAAAATGCTGGAGTAACTCAGCGGGACAGGCAGAATCCCTGGAGAGAAGGGAGGGTCCTTCCTCTTGCGTATGTTGGCGTGCACAGCCAGAAGTTGTAAGACAACTTGTTCTGTTTGATCTTCTGCTTGTGCACGCCGGGTTGATTGCATTCATCAAAGCAGGGTGGACCGCGTGAAGGTTGCAATCTCCCACCCCAAGGGAAGGGGTGAGGTTTTGGGTCGAGACCCTTCTTCAGAAGAGACCCGGGATGATAGTGCTGTCCCGCTGAGTTGCTCCAGCATTTTGTGTGGGAGGAAACTGAAGATCTCGGAGAAAACCCACGCAGGTCACGGGGAGAACATACAAACTCCCATAGTCAGGATTGAACCCGGGCCTCTGGCACTGTGAGGCAGCAACTCTACTGCTGTGGCATGGTGCCGTTGATGAGGTCTTGCATGTTCCCGATGTTGGGGGAGTCCAGAACCAGGGGCCACAGTTTATGAATAAGGAGCACGCCATTTAGAACGGAGACGAGGAAACACTTTTTCTCACAGAGAGTGGTGAGTCTGTGGAATTCTCCGCCTCAGAGGGCGGTGGAGGCCGGTTCTCTGGATGCTTTCAAGAGAGAGCTAGATAGGGCTCTTAAAAATAGGGGAGTCAGGGGATATGGGGAGAAGGCAGGAACGGGGTACTGATTGGGGATGATCAGCCATGATCACATTGAATGGCGGTGCTGGCTCGAAGGGCCGAATGGCCTACTCCTGCACCTATTGTCTATTGTCTATTGCATGTTATGCTTATGTGAAAGGTAAAGGGCCTGTCCCACTGTACGAGGTAATTCAAGAGTTCTCCCGAGTTTCCCCCTGATTCGAACTGGGAGAATGTCCGTAGCGGGTCCGTAGGAGTTCGTGGATGTCCCGTAGCGGCTCGTACGTAACGGTAGGTACTCGGGAAATCCGGTAAACTCGTGATGTTTTTTCAACGCTGTGAAAAATGTCCACGAGCAAAAAAATACTCGTGATGAAAGAAATTGTAACTTTTTACTGGTACGAGCCGCTACGAGACTTCCACGATCTCCTACGGACCCGTTACGGACATTCTCCGAGTTCGAATCAGTGGAAAACACGGGAGAACTCTTGAATTACCTCGTACAGTGGGACAGGGGCTTTCAATTGCATGGAATCCAAGGGGAGCTAGCCAATTGGGTCCAAAACTGGATTGCAGGAGAGAAGCAAAGGCTAGTTGTAGAAGGATGTTTCTCTGATAGAAGTCCTGTGACCAGTGGGTTGCCATCGAAGTTGGTGATGTGTCCCTGCTGTTTGCTATATACATGAATGATTTGAATGACATTGTAGTTACCATTATTTTTAAGTTTGCAGATGGCACCAAAATGAGTGGTAGAGTAGATAGTGAGGAAGGATATCAACGTTTACAGCAAAATCTAGATCAGTTGGGAAGGTGATCGGCAAACGACCGGCAGGTGGAATTTAAATCAGACAAGTGTGAGGTGTTGCACTCTAGTGTGTCGTTCATACCAGGGCACAACTTGCGCAGTAAATGGTGGAACCCTGGAGAGTGTCATGGAAGAGAGAGAGGTCTAGGAGTAGAGGTGCACATTTCCCTAAAAGTGGAGGGGGCTGTGGGGGAGGGGGCTGTGGGGGAGGGGGGGGGGGACGAGATGACAGGGCAGTTTCAGTTTCAGTTTAGTTTATTGTCTATTGTACCGAGGTACAGTGAAACTTTCGTTGACCTCCAAATGCCCCACCGCTCTGCCTGTGCTCCCTGAGTGCTGGACTCTCGGAGTCATCGGGTCACACAGGACAGAAACAGGCCCTTCGGCCCCACTCGTCCATACTATCTAGATTCTCCATCTACACCTTTGGCCTCTCCACCTTCTCTCTGCGTGTTTAGTTCATTGTCACATATACAGTGGTACAGCGAAAAGCTGTTGTTGCGTGCTAACCAGTCAGCGGAAAGACAATACATGATTACAATCGAGCCATCCACAGTGTACAGATACATGTTAAGGGAATAACGTTTAGTGCAAGGTGATGCCAGCAAAGTCCGACCAAAGATAGCCCGAGGGTCACTAATGAGGTGGACTGCTCTCCTGAAGAAGGCACTTGCCGGTCTTTCTGCGGGTTCTGAGTTTTAATTTAAAACAATGCAGGTGAACATGTGTAGGAAGGAACTGCAGATGCTGGTTTACATCGAAGATAGATACCAAATGCTGGAGTAACTCAACGGGACAGGCAGCATCTCTGGAGAGAAGGAGAATGGGTGTGAAGAAGGGTCTCGACCCGAAACGTCGCCCATCCCTTCTCTCCACAGACGCCGCCTGTCCCAGCTGAGTTACTCTGGCATTTTGTGTCTATTCTGGGTGAGCATGTGTGCATGTTGCAGCTGAGGGGCTGACTGAACCAGCAGAAAGATCACGATGGAGCTGCTGAGCTGAGGACTGTGCCGTGAGTGGCAGGGTGGTGAGTGCCAGGGGTGGTGCTGGAGGCAGATACCACAGTGGTGTGTGAGGCTTTTAAATGGGCAGATGGACACACAGGGGGTGGAAGGACATGGAATATGCGCAGGCAGAGATGAGTTCAACATGACAGCATGTTTAGCAGGGACAATGCGGGCTGAAGGGCCTGTAGCTGTGCGGTTCTGTGTTCTTATAACGGTAAACAGGGGCAGAATTATAAATTCTGGTCCGTGACTGAGAATAGGCAGGGAAACTGCAGCTGAGGCGAATGTAGACTGGATCAGTGCAGGAGATGAACGGATGCTCGGGGGAAGCAGGTAACCCGTGGAAAGGAGTGGTAAACTCACCGGGTTTTGGCCCGGACCGCGTGACGTCGCTCGCAAAGTCCGGCGCCCCGTCCAACTCATGAACCGATGATCGATTTGAGTATAGGAGCAGGGAGGTTCTACTTCAGTAGTATAGGGTCTTGGTGAGACCACACCTGGAGTATTGCGTACAGTTCTGGTCTCCAAATCTGAGGAAGGACATTATTGCCATAGAGGGAGTGCAGAGAAGGTTCACCAGACTGATTCCTGGGATGTCAGGACTGTCTTATGAAGAAAGACTGCATAGACTCGGTTTATACTCTCTAGAATTTAGGAGATTGAGAGGGGATCTTTAGAAACTTACAAAATTCTTAAGGGGTTGGACAGGCTAGATGCAGGAAGATTGTTCCCAATGTTGGGGAGGTCCAGGACAAGGGGTCACAGCTTAAGGATAAGGGGGGAATCCTTTAGGACCGAGATGAGAAGGACTTTTTTCACACAGAGTGGTGGGTCTCTGGAACTCTCTGCCACAGAGGGTAGTTGAGGCCAGTTCATTGGCTATATTTAAGAGGGAGTTAGATGTGGCCCTTGTGGCTAAGGGGATCAGGGGGTATGGAGAGAAGGCAGGTACGGGATACTGAGTTGGATGATCAGCCATGATCATATTGAATGGCGGTGCTGGCTCGAAGGGCCGAATGGCCTACTCCTGCACTTATTTTCTATGTTTCTATGTAACCCGACAGTCCCCTCGACCCGAGTAGCAGCGGTCAAATACGGGACTAGGGCGGTCCCGTTTGGGACAAACCAATTTAGCCCAATATACGGGATGTCCTGGCTAATACGGGACAGTTGACAACCCTGGGTTTAATCCACACCCCATGACTAGGCCCGGGCACTGCGTGGAATTCTTGATGCTGTCAAGGTGCTTTGTGCTACATCTGATTTTCTCCCCTCCCCCCCCCATCCTACCCTTTCCAAATGCCTTGCAGATCTCAGAAAACCAGCATGAAGAGCTACAAAACGTCAGGAAGCACATATATTCCTGTTTCACGAACATATCCTGCTTCCTGATGCCTCACCCGGGCTTGAAAGTGGCCACCAATCCCAACTTTGACGGACGGCTGAAAGGTAAATGATTCGGCAGCAACTGCAATAGTGCAGGGTTTTTAAAATCCAAAAACCGAGTTATTCAATTATTTACAATGTGATTTACAATACTAAACAATTCAAAGCAAACCCACCACCATAATACAAGTAAAACAATATTCTTCAATAGCTACTTCCCCATCCTTATTAAGGGTACATTCCACCCCTCGCGGTGCCCAGCTCTAGTCCCTCTCTAGTCCCTCTCTAGCACCACCCGGGCACGGACGTAACCCTGCAAAAGGGGCAGGCACCTGGCTCGGGTAAATCCCTTCTCTGCCTGACGCCGTGACTCGCGGATGGCCAGGCCCAGGCAACAATGCAGGGTCGTGTTTCAGCAACAATGCAGGGTCGTGTTTCAGCAACAATGCAGGGATGTGTTTCAGCAACAATGCAGGGGTGTGTTTCAGCAACAGTGCAGGGATGTGTTTCAGCAACAGTGCAGGGATGTGTTTCAGCAACAGTGCAGGGATGTGTTTCAGCAACAGTGCAGGGGTGTGTTTCAGCAAAAGTGCAGGGATGTGTTTCAGCAACAGTGCAGGGATGTGTTTCAGCAACAGTGCAGGGATGTGTTTCAGCAACAGTGCAGGGGTGTGTTTCAGCAACAGTGCAGGGGTGTGTTTCAGCAACAGTGCAGGGATGTGTTTCTGCAACAGTGCAGGGGTGTGTTTCAGCAACAGTGCAGGGGTGTGTTTCAGCAACAGTGCAGCGATGTGTTTCAGCAACAATGCAGGGATGTTTCAGCAACAATGCATGGTGTGTTTCAGCAACAATGCAGGGTCGTGTTTCAGCAACAGTGCAGGGGTGTGTTTCAGCAACAATGCAGGGGTGTGTTTCTGCAACAGTGCAGGGATGTGTTTCAGCAACAGTGCAGGGATGTGTTTCAGCAACAATGCAGGGATGTGTTTCTGCAACAGTGCAGGGATGTGTTTCTGCAACAGTGCAGGGATGTGTTTCAGCAACAGTGCAGGGGTGTGTTTCAGCAACCGTGCAGGGATGTGTTTCAGCAACAGTGCAGGGATGTGTTTCAGCAACAGTGCAGGGGTGTGTTTCAGCAACCGTGCAGGGATGTGTTTCAGCAACAGTGCAGGGATGTGTTTCTGCAACAATGCATGGTGTGTTTCAGCAACAATGCAGGGTCGTGTTTCAGCAACAGTGCAGGGGTGTGTTTCAGCAACAGTGCAGGGGTGTGTTTCTGCAACAGTGCAGGGATGTGTTTCAGCAACAGTGCAGGGATGTGTTTCAGCAACAATGCAGGGATGTGTTTCTGCAACAGTGCAGGGATGTGTTTCTGCAACAGTGCAGGGATATGTTTCAGCAACAGTGCAGGGGTGTGTTTCAGCAACAGTGCAGGGGTGTGTTTCAGCAACAGTGCAGGGGTGTGTTTCAGCAACAGTGCAGGGGTGTGTTTCAGCAACAGTGCAGGGCTGTGTTTCTGCAACAATGCAGGGGTGTGTTTCAGCAACAGTGCAGGGGTGTGTTTCGGCAACAGTGCAGGGATGTG
Organism: Raja brachyura; assembly: GCA_963514005.1. The sequence continues at coordinate 78,930,214 of OY740789.1, read as the reverse complement.
TTTCTGCAACTGTGCAGGGATGTGTTTCAGCAACAGTGCAGGGGTGTGTTTCAGCAACAGTGCAGGGATGTGTTTCAGCAACAGTGCAGGGATGTGTTTCAGCAACAGTGCAGGGATGTGTTTCAGCAACAGTGCTGGGATGTGTTTCAGCAACAATGCAGGGATGTGTTTCTGCAACAGTGCAGGGATGTGTTTCTGCAACAGTGCAGGGATATGTTTCTGCAACAGTGCAGGGATAGGTTTCAGCAACAGTGCAGGGGTGTGTTTCAGCAACAGTGCAGGGATGTGTTTCTGCAACAGTGCAGGGATGTGTTTCTGCAACAGTGCAGGGATAGGTTTCAGCAACAGTGCAGGGGTGTGTTTCAGCAACAGTGCAGGGATGTGTTTCTGCAACAGTGCAGGGATATGTTTCTGCAACAGTGCAGGGATAGGTTTCAGCAACAGTGCAGGGGTGTGTTTCAGCAACAGTGCAGGGATGTGTTTCTGCAACAGTGCAGGGATGTGTTTCTGCAACAGTGCAGGGATATGTTTCTGCAACAGTGCAGGGATAGGTTTCAGCAACAGTGCAGGGATGTGTTTCTGCAACAGTGCAGGGATGTGTTTCTGCAACAATGCAGGGATGCGTTTCTGCAACAATGCAGGGATGTGTTTCAGCAACAGTGCAGGGATGTGTTTCTGCAACAATGCAGGGATGTGTTTCAGCAACAATGCAGGGGTGTGTTTCAGCAACAATGCAGGGGTGTGTTTCAGCAACAGTGCAGGGGTGTGTTTCTGCAACAGTGCTGGGATGTGTTTCAGCAACAGTGCAGGGATGTGTTTCAGCAACAGTGCAGGGATGTGTCTCAGCAACAGTGCAGGGGTGTGTTTCAGCAACAGTGCAGGGATGTTTTTCTGCAACAGTGCAGGGGTGTGTTTCGGCAACAATGCAGGGGTGTGTTTCTGCAACAATGCAGGGATGTGTTTCTGCAACAATGCAGGGATGTGTTTCAGCAACTGCAGGGGTGTGTTTCAGCAACAGTGCAGGGATGTGTTTCAGCAACAGTGCAGGGATGTGTTTCAGCAACAGTGCAGGGATGTGTTTCAGCAACAGTGCAGGGGTGTGTTTCAGCAACAGTGCAGGGGTGTGTTTCAGCACAATGCAGGGGTGTGTCTCAGCAACAGTGCAGGGGTGTGTTTCAGCAACAGTGCAGGGATGTGTTTCTGCAACAATGCAGGGGTGTGTTTCAGCAACAGTGCAGGGGTGTGTTTCAGCAACAGTGCAGGGGTGTGTTTCAGCAACAGTGCAGGGATGTGTTTCTGCAACAATGCAGGGATGTGTTTCAGCAACTGCAGGGGTGTGTTTCAGCAACAGTGCAGGGATGTGTTTCAGCAACAGTGCAGGGATGTGTTTCAGCAACAGTGCAGGGGTGTGTTTCAGCAACAGTGCAGGGGTGTGTTTCAGCAACAGTGCAAGGGTGTGTTTCTGCAACAGTGCGGGGGTGTGTTTCAGCAACAGTGCAGGGATGTGTTTCAGCAACAATGCAGGGGTGTGTTTCAGCAACAGTGCAGGGATGTGTTTCAGCAACAATGCAGGGATGTGTTTCAGACACTTGGCCTTCACTGACGTTTAAACAATCTGTAAATGTTCTAGTCGACTGGATTACACAGCAGTGGAGACGTACTTTGTTGAAGCAGGAAACTATGGACTGAAATGCCATGTTGTGTGTTGCCAGAGATCGATGATGAGTTTGTAAAATACCTGAAGGTTCTGGTCTGCTGGCTTCTCAGCCCCGAAAACCTGGAGTTGAAAGAAATTAATGGGAATAACATCACTGGTCGAGGACTTGTGGAATATTTCAAGGTAACGTTCCTTCTTTAAACCGGTAACACCATGAAAATGCCCATGTTGGCTGAATCACAGCTCTCTCAACCTCCCATCAGTAATGATTTATTTTAGTTTGGTTCAGAGGTACATCGCTGAAACAGGCCATTCGGCCCACTGAGTCCGTGCTGACCAGCAATTCCCGCACATTAACACTCCCCTACACGCACTAGGGGCAATTTACATTCATACCAAGAATACAGACCCAAGCCAATTAACCTACAAGCCCGCACGTCTTTGGAGTGGCAAAGAATTCCACAGATTCACCACCCTCTGACTAAAGAAATTCCTCCTCATCTCCTTCCTAAAGGACCATCCTTTAATTCTGAGGCTATGACCTCTAGTCCTAGACTCTCCCACTAGTGGAAACATCCTCTCCACATCCTCTCTATCCAAGCCTTTCACTATTCGATACATTTCAATGAGGTCCCCCCCCCTCAACCTTTTAAACTCCTGCGAGTACAGGCCCAGTGCCGACAAACGCTCATCAGATGCTAACCCACTCATTCCTGGGATCATTCTTGTAAACCTCCCCTGGACCCTCTCCAGAGGCAGCAAGCACATCCTTCCTCAGATATGGGGCACAAAACTACTCGCAATATTCCAAATGCAGCCTGCCCAGCGCCTCATAGAGCCTCAGCCCTGTTGGAACTCGTGAAGAGCCCTTAACAGATCCTACGGAGAAATTAGTTTGAGGATAACGAGTCTGTGGGCTAGGGAAAATACAGCAATGATTATTGGTTGTTATTTTGCCCATGCTGAACATAAAAGACCACGGGATTTAGTGAAAGAGGGGAAGCTGGCTGTGACTGATGCCATTGTGGAAACTATACATTGGGAGGATGCCACTAAATTGGACGGGGTGCTGAAGAGATTCACCAGGATGTTACCTGGGCTCACGGCCTTGACTTACAAGGAGAGGTTGGGGAGGCTGGGACGTTTATCTTTGGAGAGTACAAGGCTGAGGGGTGACCTTACTGAGGTGCACAAGATCACAGGGGGCATGGACAAAGTCAATACTCACCCTCCTTATCCCAGGCTTAAGGTGAGAGGGGAGAGGTTTAAGAGGGACCTCAGGGGCAATGTTTTCACTCAGTGGGTTAGTCCGTATCTGGAACAAGCTGCCAGAGGGAGCTATGGATGCGGATACAATGATGAGAGGTGCCTGGGCAACTGAAGACTCAGAGGCCTATGGGCCACACATGGACCAAAGAGACCGGCACTGTGGTTGTCTTTTGATATTTGTTTGTTGTGCTATCTATTGAGGACAGGCCTTGTTCACAGGCCTGTGGTGCTGCCACAAGTTAAAACATCATTCGGCAAGTCGGGCCGAAGGGCCAGTGCCACATGACTCCACTTGTCATTATCCTCGAGTTACACAGCGTGGAAACAGGCCCTTCAGCCCAGACCGGCCAACATGTCCCACCTTGGTCCATATCCCTCCAAACTGTCCTATCAATGTACCTGTCTAACTGTTTCTTCAACGTTGGGATAGTCCCAGCCTCAACTACCTCCTCTGGCAGCTCGTTCCACACACCCGCCACCCGTTGTGTGAAAAAGTTACCCCTCAGATTCCTATTAAATAATTTCCCCTTCACCTTAAACCCATGTCCTCTGGTCCTCGATTCCCCTACTCTGGGCACGAAACTCCCCCGAACTATCCCTCTCATGGTTTTAGACACCTCTGTCAGATCAGAGTGATAACATTGGAGCGGATGTGTACGCATGCTGAACTTGACGTGTTGTCTGCTTGTTTACCAGGCCTACATTAAGATCTACCAAGGGGAGGAGCTGCCACACCCCAAGTCAATGTTGCAGGTAGAGTCACTTGTTGCTGCCGTTCCCGCTTCACAGTATCCGTGCCCCAGTCAGATAAAGACATTTCACTCTGCTGCTCTGCATACCGACGGCCTACAGCTCCAGAATACACTCAAATGCCTTGCAGCCCTTGAATAAAGGGCCTGTCCCACCAGCATGCAACTCCATGCGATGAGCGCGACCTAACGTGGTCGCTTGAGCCGTCCGGTGTCGCGGGGCCGGTCCCACTTCGATCGCCGGAATTGTGCGGAGTTCGTCCCGACATCGCGCGGGGCTCCGAAAAACTGACCATGTTCAAAAATTCCGCGCGGCAACGGCTTGTCGGCTCGCAGTCGCCTCGACGCGTTACACACCGCCCCGACATCGTGCCTCCGTGAACCTCTCTGTAGGTGCGTCCGTGGCCCTCTATGTGTGTGGCTCCGTGGCCCTGTGTGTGTGTGTGCCTCGGTGCCCCTCTGTGTGTGCCCCTCTCTGTCCTGGTGAACTTACCTTTAAGACTTTGCTCCAAGTTCGCCTCACTTTGCGCCGCCTTGCGCCACTCACCCGACCTCCGCGCGGCCCTCGCTGCCGGTTTGGTCGCGCTTGCCGCATGCAGGCGCATGCTGGTGGGAACGGCCTTGTACAGGGATCACCCGACCTCCGCGCGGCCCCCGCTTCTAGTTTGATCGCGCTCATCGCATAGACTTGCATGCTTGTAGGACAGGCCCTTTAGGAACTCTTCATGGACCTCAAGATACGAGGTCAACTTTCCAACTGGTTGCAACGGTGCAAGTTCAACCACGGGCCCTAGTGCACCAGAGAGCACCAGAGGGGAAGGGCCAGCATTGCGTAGTTGGAGGGGAGGGGACGGGCTGAGCGGTCTCTAAGGTCAGGTGGCCCAGGGACACAGACTCCACCGCCACCCTCCTCCTCCTCCACCACCGGTGGCTCAGGGGTCACGGGTGAACAGGGGAAAGGCTGGAGTGAAGCAGCCTGCAGCTGGGATTATGTCCTTGACTAGAACGAGGAGAGGTTTGCATTCGACATGGGATTTCAGTGCAGACTGCCGGGCAGCATAATGGCACGGGCCAGAGACCCGGGTTTGATCCTGCCTACGGGTGCTGTCTATGTGGAGTTTGTACGTTCTCCCTGTGACCTGCATGGGTTCTCACCGATGCCCTGGTTTCCTGCCACACTCCAAAGACGTACAGGTTTGTAGGTTAATTGGCTTCTGTAAATTGTAAAATGTCCCTAGTGTGTGTAGGGATGCCAACTGTCCCGTATTAGCCGGGACATCCCGTATATTGGGCCAAATTGGTTTGTAGGTACAACCGCCCTTGTTGTAGGTTTGTAGGTACAACCGCCCTTGTCCCGTATTTGACCGCTACTACTCGGGTCGAGGGGACTGTTGGGTCGGAGCGCCGCGTCCGGCCCCGCCTCACCCGTCCCGATGTAGTGCAGCCCATGGAGTGCAGCAGCAGTAGCAGCTCCTCGCCCGTGGCCCCGTCGGTCGGTCGGCAGCCCGGCCAGCTGTCCAACCTTCGGACCTTCGCTTACCGCCGACACTACCACCCCTCCTTCTCACGGCCGATCATCGGCTCTTGAGTTGGACCGGGCGCCGGGATTTGCGCGCGGCCCCCGGGCCAAAACTCCTCAGCTGGCCCACCGGCCGGGCTTTGTGTGCCGTCCAGCACCCGGGCCAACTCATCATTCACCCAGCCACGGCCCAGTCGGGCAACGAATTGCCATCGGGAATTTGTCCCTTATCTTGACCGTTTGTCCCTTATTTGGGAGTGAGAAAGTTGGCCACCCTACTAGTGTGTGTAGGACAATGTTAGTGTGCGGGGATCACTGGTCGGTACGGACTCGGTGGGCCGAAGGGCCTGTTTCCACGCCGTTAAGTCTAATGTTTGAACAAATTAATAGAATTTGAGACATTCAATGAACTGATGAAAGGAGGTATATTTCCTGTTGGTTTGGGGAAGGGCTGCAGTGTCCTGTGGTTTAAGCCACGCTGTGTATCTCCCAGATTCAGATACCATCAGTGGGCATGTAGCGTGGCATGAATCTGGACACTGCCCTCACCTACACAGTATCACAACAACTAGCCGTTTGATGCATCATCTTACATTATTCAATGATGAATTCCATTACATTGGCTGCAACTGTGGAAAGCAAATGTGTCGATATCGCAATTATAAACTGGTTTCGTGATACAGCGCGGAAACAGGCCCTTCGACCCCGCACCAACCCTATCCAACACACACTGCGGACAATTTTACATTTATAGCCAGGCCCATTAAGCTACAAACCTGCGCGTCTTTGGGGCGTGTGAGGAAAACAAAGATCTCGGAGAAAACCCACGCAGGCCACGGGGAGAACATACAAACTCCGTACAGACAGCGCCCGTAGTCAGGATCGAACCCGGGTCCCTGGCAGCTCTACTGCTGCGCCACCGTGCTGCCCAAAAGTGAACTGTTTGTTCGACCAGCGGTTTAGCGACAGGGACGTCTAGATTTGACCAAAGGTGGTTTTCCCAGCCCTGCTGCCTGGATAACTGTGATGGTGCATCTGGGGATGAGGGGAGGGGTAACTCCCGCTGACTGTACTCACACATGTACAGTGGATTCCACCCACCCTGCCTCTGATCCACGACGAGTCCCCCACTGGGTGTTTAACGACACAACCAGTCCAGTCCCACAGTGTCCATCACCCTCTCAATCTGCGCTAGGCCCTGGCTAGGCCTAGGCCCTGGCATTGTGATGGGCCGACAGAGCAAAGCTGATGGGACTCACACCTTGTTTTGTAGCAAATACTTGATTCCAAAAACAAAATCAGCATACAAAGTAGTATAGCGTTCGTATCAAAACCGGCAGTTTACAAACAAGACAAAAATTCAACTTAAAATCCCGCCATCCTTGTCTATAATACAATCGACCAGCGTTGACGGACGGCCTCCAGAGTCCCCGTGGACACCGCGCGTGTGTTCCCTCTCCAGGGACTCGCGGGCACGGACGTAACCCCGGAAAAGGGGCCGTGCGGCCGTCGACCGCCCGCTGCCTGGACCCGCGAATGGCCATCTTGGCCAGGCCCAGGAGCAGACCGACGGGGAGTCTAAAATGGAGGCACAACTCGAGGAGCAGCCCCTTCAGATGCTCAAACAAGTGCTGTAACCTCCGATTCACGCTGGGCATGAGAGATTCTCAGACCCAAGTTGAACACGATAATGGCTACCAGAGATCAGGGTGTTAGCTACATGAATGAATGATTCTTCATGGTCACATGTACCTTGGTACAGGGGAGTGTTTTGTGTTGCACACAGCCTAGGCAGACAGTTTTGTGTTGCACACAGCACAGCCTAGGTGACGCCACGTTTTGGCGTTGGCATCGTAACAAGAGTACCGAACAGTCCTATCCACTGCCTGTGGCTGCACGTGGCAGCAGTCTCCGTCCACCCCCCCCCCCTCCCCCCACCTCACACACCAGGTCCCTCGTTGTTCTTGGCTGCCCCCTCAGTATCATCATTGAGTACAGTACAGGCCGTTCACGGTGGCGCAGCGGTAGAGTTGCTGCCTTACAGCGAACGCAGCGCCGGAGACCCGGGTTCCATCCCGACTACGGGTGCTGTCTGTACGGAGTTTGTACGTTCTCCCCGCGACCTGCGTGGGTTTTCTCCGAGATCTTCGGTTTCCTCCCGCACTCCAAAGACGTACAGATTTGTAGGTTAATTGGCTTGGTAAATGTTAAATTAAAAAAAATTGTTCCCAGTTTGTGTGTAGGAGAGTGTTAATGTGAGGGGATCGCTGGTCGGCGTGGACCCGCTGGGCCGCGCTGTACCTCTAAACTAAACTACAGTAATATTGAGGCAGTAAAACCGGAAAATGCCAATTTCTGTTTGTAGTGTACAGCACTGGTTTATTGCAACCGAGCTTGTTCACAGGGCAAAAGTATCTTATCCCAAGGGATTTCAACCAAGTTAATTCTTGAGTTCATAAGACATTTATTCATCCATGCCATCTATAGTCCACTACACATTGCCAAACCTTTGTTATTTGACCTAACCAGTCTTTCTCTCTTTTCATACTGTTCAGGCCACAGCAGAGGCCAACAACTTAGCAGCGGTGGCGGCAGCAAAGGATCTGTACAGTAGGAAGATGGAGGAGGTGAGGAAGCTATGTTACTCTCATGGGAATGCAGTCTAATTGTGTCCTTCAAACGCTGACGCTGTAATCACAGTGCAGAGGTTCAGAGAAAGCATCTAAATGTATCTAAAGAAGGGTCTCGACCCGAAACTTTTGTGTTCGTATTCCAGGACTGCACAAGTACTTGAGAGTCTTCAAGGTATAACAGAAGGCTTTATTACATTACTTCAAGGCTGGCAGCAAGACAACTCAAACGTGGCTGCGTACACAGAATCTGACTGTGCACATACACACATACACACACACTGACAGGATAAACTATATACAAGACATCTCCCTTTGTCATGTGCAGCGCCACCTGCTGCACGGGAGGAGCAACGGGTCCTCCCACCCCGCACAGTCACCCTTTCCTTCTCTCCAGAGATGCCAGCTGTCCCACTGAGTTACCCGAGCAGTTTGTGTCTGTCTTGAATGCTTGTGGATCTAGTTAACTCGAGCCCAAATTCCTATCAAAGCCCGAGCGCTGATGTTCAGCTGATGCTTGGATGATCCCGTGGGCATTTCGAGCTGATTTCCCTCCACCCCTGGTCTGAATCATTAAATTCCATGGATCCAACCCTGAATCAGTGGAACTCATTGCCACGGACTCATTGCTGTGGAGGCCAAGTCTTTGGATGCATTTAAGGTGGAGATTGCCGGGTTCCTGGTTAGTGCGGGTGTCAGGGGTTGCGGGGAGAAGGCAGACAAATGGGGTTGAGAGGGAGAGGTAGATCAGCCATGATTGAATGGTGGGGTCGACTTGATGGGCCGAATGCCTGCCCTCCACTGACCAAGTTGTTTCACGAGATGAAAACTAGGATGTCAATGGTTGGAGGGTTCAATGGATAGTTATTGGCCCCATGCATTTACAATGAAACAATGTGTAGCAAAATTCATTTTGCATGCAATGCCCATGCTGTGTTTGGCATCATTTTTTCGTTCAAAGTCCGGGTTCCAGCGTGCTCGTTCCACCAGAGCGGCTCCCGATCACATCTGTCAACCAAGACCGGCTCGGACCGCGAACCCTCGCCCCTCTCCTCGCATCTCCCCCTCCGCCCAACTTGTGTCCCGGGGGCAGCCTCCTGCAGAATCTGTGGCTTCCTGCTACATTTAAAATATCTTTGGCAGCAAGGGAGACACAGAGTGCTGGAGTAACTCAGCGGGTCAGGCAGCATCTCTGGAGAACATGGATAGGTGACGTTTCAGGTCGGTACCCATCTTCAGACAGCAGGAGTTCTCACTATTGAGGGAGTGCAGCATAGGTTCACCAGGTTAATTCCCGGGATGGCGGGACTGTCAGATGCTGATAGAATGGAGCGGCTGGGCTTGCATACTCAGGAATTTAGAAGGATGAGAGGGAACCTCATTGAAACATATAAGATTATTAAGGGTTTGGACACGCTAGAAGCAGGAAACATGTTCCCGATGTTGGGGGAGTCCAGAACCAGGGGCCACAGTTTAAGAATAAGGGGTAGGCCATTTAGAACGTAGACCATTTAGAACGTAGACGAGGAAACACTTTTTCTCACAGAGAGTTGTGAGTCTGTGGAATTCTCTGCCTCAGAAGGTCGTGGAGGCAGGTTCTCTGGATGCTTTCAAGAGAGAGCTAGATAGGGCTCTTAAAGATAGTGGAGTCAGGGGATATGGGGAGAAGGCAGGAACGGGGCACTGATAGGGGATGATCAGCCATGATCACATTGAATGGCGGTGCTGGCTCGAAGGGCCGAATGGCCTACTCCTGCACCTATTGTCTATTGTCTAATGACATGCTGGGCTTATCTTGAGATGAGCACAGGTGAGGTTGTGGGAATGGGAGAGAGTATTCCTTGTCCACTGCTCCTGTCGTACCCACAGAACGGCCTCCCCTGGCCCACTGTTATCTGGAGGATCTTCTCCTGGCCCTCCTGTGTTCTCTGATCTCCGCTCCCCTTGGACAAGGCCATGAAGAAACATCATCAGTCTCCACAGTGCAGCAAGGGTACCCTGCCGCCGCTCACCGGCGCCACCTCTCGCCAACACTCCGCCACTGCAGACCAGCACAACAGCCGCAGAAATCTGTCACAGCCCATTGGTACTCAGCCCACCTCGATCAACGCGATCTCCCGGATGCTGGACACTTTAACTCCCCCTCCCATTCCCACACTGGCCTTTCTGTCCTGGGCCTCCTCCATTGTCAGAATGAGGCCCAGCTCAAATTGGAGGAACAGCACTTCCTATTTCACTTGGGTAGCTTACACCCCAGCGGTATGAACATTGACTTCTCTAACCAAGTATCCCTTGCTTTCCCTCCCTCATGCTACTTTTCCAACCAGTCTGACTTTGTCGACCTGAATTGTCGCCCATTCCTTCTCTCCAAAGATGCTGCCTGTCCCGCTGAGTTACTCCAGCATTTTGTGTCTGTCTTCGATGTTACGAGCAAGCCAGCAGCTTTGTCGCCAGCTAATCCCACGCTATCAATACCAGTGTTCTCCTTCACAGCTGCACAGCTAGTGGAATCAAGGGATATGGGGAGAAGGCAGGCACGGGTTATTGATAGCGGACGATCAGCCATGATCACAATGAATAGCGGTGCTGGCTCGAAGGGTCGAATGGCCTCCTCCTGCACCTATTGTCTATGTTTCTATGTTTCTAATACTCAACCAGATCCTGCTATTTCTCACACCAGGCTGGGTTTTAAATGAACTCAAGGAATGGGGAAAGATTTGATCTGAGATAGACACAAGGAACTGTGCAGATGCTGGAATCTTGAGCAGAACACTGACCTGAAACGTTGTCTGCCCACTCCCTCCGCAGGCTGACCCGCTGAGTTCCTCGAGCACTCACGTTTAATAGGGAGCTGAGGGGTGGACTTTTCACACAGAGGGTGGCGGGTATATGGAGCAGGTTGCCAGAGAAGATAGGTGAGGCAGGGACAATTTTTTACAAAACGTTAAATGGTCAGCTAGACATAGATCACAAGACCTACACCAAGCCCAAACCAATTAGGAGCAGACGAGGGCATTCGATCCAATTTGTGGTCCCAGCCTCAAAGACAGATGTGTACAGCAATTCGTTCTTTCCACGCACTATTAAAGCATGGAATCATCTCCACCAAGCCACAGTTGCCCAGCCAGATGCAACTAAATTTAAAGTGGCACTTTCTTCCCAATAACCCTCTCTGGTTAAACCCCTCCCTTCACCACCTCCAGTTTAAATTCCGGTTGGAATATTTTGGAGGACCAAGTAACCAAGAACCATAACTGCATTTGGCCAAGTACATGGATAGGAAAGGTCTAGACCAGGGGTGGGGAACCTGCGGCCTTAAGGCCTCATACGGCCTTCCAGGCCATTAAGTGCGGCCTTTTGAATGAACCTAAATTTTGTAGAACAAATCCTTTTATTTTTATTGATATTTTTTTGTTCATCCTTTATTATTTTTATTTTAATCTTAAAATGAACGTATTTAAAATTCCAAAGAATAAAACAAGATTCAACAAAATAATTCTATATCTAATTGAATTTTCTTGGATGCGGCCTTATTAGATTACAGCTAACTTAATGCGGCCTTCCATAGAAACATAGAAAACAGGTGCAGGAGGAGGCCATTCAGCCCATCGAGCCAGCACCGCCATTCATTGTGATCATGGCTGATCGTCCCCAATCAATAACCCGTGCCTGCCTTCTCCCCATATTCCTTGACTCCACTAGCCCCTAGAGCTCTATCCAACTCTCTCTTAAATCCATCCAGTGACTTGGCCTCCACTGCCCTCTGTGGCAGGGAATTCCATAAATTCACAACTCTCTGGGTAAAAAGGTTTTTTTCTCACCTCAGTCTTAAATGACCTCCCCTTTATTCTAAGACTGTGGCCCCTGGTTCTGGACTCGCCCAACATTGGGAACATTTTTCCCCGCATCTAGCTTGTCCAGTCCTTTTATAATTTTATATGTTTCTATGAGATGCCCCCTCATCCTTCTAAACTCCAGTGAATACAAGCCTAGTCTTTTCAATCTTTCCTCATATGACAGTCCCGCCATCCCAGGGATCAATCTCGTGAACCTACACTGCACTGCCTCAATTACAAGGGTGTCCTTCCTCAAATTAGGAGACCAAAACTGTACACAATACTCCAGATGTGGTCTCACCAGAGCCCTATACAACTGCAGAACAACCTCTCAACTCCTGCACTGAAATCCTCTTGTTATGAAGGCCAACATTCCATTAGCTTTCTTCACTGCCTGCTGTACCTGCACGCCAACTTTCAGTGACCGGTGTACAAGGACACCCAGGTCTCGCTGTACCTCCCCCTTACCTAACCTAACCCCATTGAGATAATAATCTGCCCCCTTGTTTTTGCTGCCAAAGTGGATAACCTCACAACATGAAAAGGTTCCTCACCCCTGGTCTAGAGGAATATTTAGAGGGCCAAACGCAGGGACTAGTGTAGATGGGACATTGTGTGGTTGGCCCTGCGGGGCCTGTTTCCGTGGCGTGGGACTGAATCTTGCTCTTGCTCCCCCCCCCCCGCCGGGTCTCTGCTATTTAATTCTCGTGCCCATCTGTGCCGCAGGTTTGTGGAGGGGACAAGCCGTTTCTGGCCCCCAACGAGCTCCAGAACAAACACTGTGAGCTTCGCGAGGAGTCGGTCAAGCAGTTCCGTGGGGTGAAGAAGATGGGCGGAGAGGAGTTCAGTCGTCGCTACCTGCAGCAGCTGGAGGGCGAGATGGACGAGTTGTACGTCAACTACATCAAACACAACGACAGTAAAAACATCTTCCACGCAGCCCGCACCCCGGCCACCCTGTTTGTGGTGATATTCATCATGTACGTGACAGCTGGGGTGACGGGCTTTATTGGTGTGGACATCGTGGCCAGTCTGTGCAACATGATCATGGGCTTGTCCCTGATCACCCTGTGCACGTGGGCGTACATCCGGTACACCGGAGAGTACAGGGAGCTCGGAGCCGTCATTGACCAGGTGGCCGGAGCCTTGTGGGACCAGGTGAGTTGCGATGGCCGCGCTCCTCCCCTCTCCGTTCCCCCCCCCCCTCCAGCCGCAGATGCTGCACGGACGCAGGCCCTTCAGCCCACCGAGTCCATGCCGACCCATCTGTGTTCCCGCACTTTCACATTCACGCCCTACACACGAACCTACAAACACTGGCATGGACTCGCTTACAGGGATTAGGGCAGTGGTTCTTAACCTTTTTTGGTCCACGTACACAAACAAAATACATGTACCTTTGTTAGGTTCCTAAAAATGGGCTCAACAAATGAATATGCTATTTAAGACCCTTTCACGTCCCCTGGTAAAGCCCCAAATGCCCCCCCCCACCCCCCCCCCCCCGACCCCCAGGTTAAGAACCACTGGATTAGATGGACCTCAAAGAAACTCACCCAATAGTGAAAGGCCTGGACAGAGTGGATGTGGAGAGCATGTTTCCACTAGTGGGAGAGACTAGGACCAGAGGCCGCAGCCTCAGAATTAAAGGACGTACCTCTAGACAGGAGATGAGGAGGAATTTCTATAGTCAGAGGGTGGTGAATCTGTGGAATTCATTGCCACAGAAGGTTGTGGAGGCCACGTCAATGGACATTGTAAGGCAGAGATAGATAGATTCTTGATTAGTGCAGGTGTCAGAGGTTATGGGGAGAAGGCGGGAGAATGGGGTTAGGAGGCAGAGATAGACCAGCCATGATTGAATGGCGGAGTGGACTCGATGGGCCGAATGGCCCAATTCTGCTCCTAGAGCCCATGAGCTTACAACCCCGCACGTCTTTGGGATGTGGGAGGAAACCCGCGCGGTCACGGGGAGAACGTGCAAACTCCACACTGACAGCACCCGAGGTCAGGATCGAACCCTGGTCCCTGGGAACTAGCCCCAGCTCAGCCAGTGCAGTGTCCCACGCTCGCACCACCACTGTGACTCTGCGCTTACCACAAGCAACAGGAGATGATGTTTTCTGGGGCCTCGAGGGTTCTTGCCTGGAGTAACTCAGCGGGTCAGGCAGCGTCTGTGGAGGACACAGACAAGCGAGATTTCTTCATTTACTTTGTTCAGTTTATTGTCACGTGTACCGAGGTAAGGTGAAAAGCTTTTGTTGCGAGCTGACCAGTCAGCGGAAAGACAATACATGATTAGAATCGAGCCATTCACAGCCATTCACAGCCATTCCCTTATCTGTATACATGATAAGGGAATAACGTTTAGTGCAAGGTAAAGCCAGTCAAGTCCAGTCCAAGATAGTCCGAGGGTCACCAATGAGAGCACTGCTCTCTGCTTGTGGTAGGATAGAAACATAGAAATTAGGTGTAGGAGTAGGCCATTCGGCCCTTCGAGCCAGCACCGCCATTCAACATGATCATGGCTGATCATCCAACTCAGTATCCCGTACCTGCCTTCTCTCCATACCCCCTGATCCCTCTAGCCACAAGGGCCACATCTAACTCCCTCTTAAATATAGCCAATGAACTGGCCTCAACTACCCTCTGTGGCAGAGAGTTCCAGAGACTCACCACTCTCTGTGTGAAAAAAAGTCCTTCTCATCTCGGTCCTAAAGGAATTCCCCCTTATCCTTAAGCTGTGACCCCTTGTCCCAACATCGGGAACAATCTTCCTGCATCTAGCCTGTCCAACCCCTTAAGAATTTTGTAAGTTTCTATGAGATCCCCTCTCAATCTCCCATATTCTCGAGAGTATAAACCGAGTCTATCCAGTCTTTCTTCATAAGACAGTCCTGACATCCCAGGAATCAGTCTGGTGAACCTTCTCTGCGCTCCCTCTATGGCAATAATGTCCTTCCTCAGATTTGGAGACCAGAACCAGAAGGATGGTTGAGTTGCCTGATAACAGCTGGGAAGAAACTGCCCCTGAATCTGGAGCTGTGCGTTTTCAGGCTCCTACACCTTTTCTCCCATGTCACGTTCCCACCCGCACACATCGCCTTCATAGCTGCACGTGTGGTTATGTTGATAGAACTGCTAATGCAGAAGTGCATGAATCGATAAATTACGGTGGTCGTAAACGTCAACAAATGCAGTTTTGGATTCCTACCCAAATAAGCCGTGAATTTTAATCTGGAGTCCACCACACCAATGTGTTTAGAAAGGTTTTCCACTAATGGTTCAAGAACAGTCCCTGCTGGGGGATAAACTCAACAACCAGTTTGTTACTGGGGATGAACGTCACATTTCAGACATCACACTTGCTTCAACCTGACTAATACAGAACCCCTCAGTAACTGCAATAGCTACCTAGTTTCCTGTTCTTCCTCGAGCTGTTTTTAAAGTTGTTCTTGGATTAGCCCTGTCTTTACAACATTTTTCTTTCCTTTCCGCTTTTGCATAGGGAAGTACTAATGAGGTAAGATCTTGTGTTCCCACAGGTTGCTGTGTACTGTGTGGCTCCATTCCCCCTGCACTGCTATTATTTGTTTTTATACGGTCATCTTCACACCACACAATGTGCTTTAGCAGATTTTCTTTCGGACAATAACTTATTATGTAAAACATTGACCATTGGGGAATCTCAGCAGGTCAAGTAGCATCTGTGGAGGGAATGGACTGGTCATGTTTCAGCCCAGGGCCCCTTAGTTTAGAGATCCAGCGCGGAAACAGGCCCTTCGACCCACCGGGTCCGTGCCGACCAGCGATCCCCGCACACTAACACCATCCCACACACACACACACAATTTTACCAAGCCAATTAACCTACAAACCTGTACGTCTTTGGAGTGTGGGAGGAAACCGAAGATCTCGGAGAAAACCCACGCAGGTCACGAGGAGACAATAGACAATAGTTGCAGGAGGAGGCCATTCGGCCCTTCGAGCCAGCACCGCAATTCAATGTGATTTGGCTGATCATCCCCAATCAGTACCCAGTTCCTGCCTTCTCCCCATATCCCCTGACTCCGAAATCTTTAAGAGCCCTATCTAGCTCTCTCTCGAAAGCATCCAGAGAACCTGCTTCCACCGCCCTCTGAGGTAGAGAATTCCACAGACTCACCACTCTCTGTGTGAAAAAGTGTTTCCTGATCTCCTTATTCTTAAACTGTGGCCCCTGGTTCTGGACTCCCCCAACATCAGGAACATGTTTCCTGCCTCTAGCGTGTCCAAACCCTTAATAATCCTATATGTTTCAATAAGATCCCCTCTCATCCTTCTAAATTCCAGGGAGTACAAGCCCAGCCGCTGTACAGAGAACGTACAAACACTGTACAGACAGAACCCGTGGTCGGGATCGAACCCGGGTCTCCGGCGCTGCATTCGCTGTGAGGCAGCAACTCTACCGCTGCGCCACCGTGACCGCCCTTCTTCGGATTTTTTTGGGGTCGAGAAGGATCACAAAAGATAGACAAAATGCTGGAGTAACTCAGCGGGACGGGCAGCATCTCTGGAGAGAAGGAGATGGGTGACGATTCAGGTCGAGACCCTTCTTCAGACTGAGAGTCGGGGGAGAGGGAGACACAGAGATGTGCAAGGGGAAGGCGTGAAACCAAGAGATCAAAGGGAACGAAGTTGAAGGAAAATGTGGACTAGATCGTTGTTAGCTCGGGGAAGGTGACAACGAAGCATATCGGGATAAAAATGAATCAGGAGGACAGTCTGACTGGTCGAAGAACTAGGATGGGGGTAGGGTGGAGAGAGAGGGAAAGCAAGTCTTTTTTTTGTATATATTTTATTAGAGGCCATACGTATTACAAATAATATAATAATTTTTTCAGATATGCATATTACATATTTCTAAAATTATATATTACAAAGCAATATATATATAAGCCTCAATTTTTTGATAGTGAAGAGAAAAAAAGAGTAACGAGAGAATAGATGTTTAATTTAAAAAGTGTGATTATAATTTTGATTATATGTGAGAAGAGAAAGGAAGGATAAATGAATAAATAAATAAATGAATGACCCATATTACTAACAAACAATTATTATACTTAAAGATAGAAAAACAGTGAATGGAACAATTTCCAATAGGAGGCGCTGTTCCTAAACCGTCACCTGTCCATTCCCTCCACAGATGCTGCCTGACCCCCTGAGTTCCTCCAGCACTGTGTGTTTTGCTCACGATTCCAGCATCTGCAGTCACTTTAGCTTCTATTGTAAAAGTTGGGTCTCATTTGAATTTTTTAAGCAGCATTGAAATTGAATTCTCATCTTTTACTACTTCATTTTGCAAACAATTTGTAAAATATTCACTAGGAAACTCTCCTGTGTGTCTTGGGCAATGCAGCAAACAGCCCTTATTGATCGATCACATTCTGGATTTCAGAGTCGTTTGGCAGGGAAACAGGCCCTTCGGCCCAACCCTTCCACCAAGATGCCCCATCTAAGCCTGTCGCATTTGTCCCTTATCCCTCTAAAGCTTTTCTACCAATGTAGCTGTCCGATTGCCTTTTAAACGTTATAACACTTGCCTCAACTACCTCCTCTGGCAGCTCATTCCATACACCCACCACCCTGTGTGAAAAAGTTGCCCCTCTGGTTCCTATTAAATAGAATAAAAGGGTGTTCCTTTGGGAAGGAGATGAGGAGGAATTTCTTGGTGAATCTGTGGAATTCGTTGTCCCAGGAGGCCAAGTCAGTGGAGATATAGATAGATTCTTGATTAGTACGGCTGTCAGGGGTTGTGGGGAGAAGGCAGGAGAATGGGGTTAGGAGGGAGAGATAGATCAGCCATGATTGAATGGCAGAGTAGACTTGATGGGCCGAAAAGCCTAACTCTGCTCCAATCACTTATGAAAACTCTTTCCCCTCTCACCTTGAACCTCTCCAGTTCTTGATTCTCCAACTCTGGGGAAAAAGACTCTGAGCGTTCACCCTTATCTATACCCCTCATAATTTTGTACACCTCTGTAAGATCACCCCTTATCCAAGGAATAAAGTCCAACTTGCCCAACCTCTCCCTATGAGTCCTGGCAACATCCTTGTAAATTCCTCAGTTTTATGTAAAAACAATCACTTGACCAGACGGTGCAGACATTCTATTATTCCCCCTTCATTCAAACTTCATCTCTTACTGCCAGTCATCGCTTGGGAGTCTTGGAGTAAGTTTGATTCTAAATTAACACTGCATTTCAATAGGAGTAGTTTAAATCACTAAATGAGGGCAATTAAATTTAAACCCACCCGACGAAAGAATTGCACAATTAAAGTTCCACGTAGGCACCCCGCTGATGCAGATGCGGCGTGAGAACTGGGCTTTAGAGGTAGAGACTTTAGTCTGGTCCTTCAGCCTACACTATCATTCAGTGTCCATCATCAGTTTACCGTACCTCTACAAGTTAAAGCAGGCAGTTTGCCCAAAAGCCCAAGACTGCATAAATGTTACAGTGTGGAAACAGGCCAACTCACCCACACCGGCCAACAATCTCCCATCTACACTAGTCCCACCTGCCTGCGCTTGGTCCATATCCCTCCAACCCTGTCCTAACCATGTACCTGTCCAACTGTTTCTTAAACGATGGGATAGTCCCAGCCACAACCACCTCCCCTGGCAGCTTGTTCCATACACCCACCACCCTCTTGTGTGAAAAAGTTACCCCTCGGATTCCTATTAAATCTTTTCCTCTTCACTTTGAACCTGTGTCCTCTGGTCCTCGATTCCCCTACTCTAGGTAAAATACATCTACCCAATCTATTCCTCTCATGATTTTAACCATATAACAATTACAGCACGGAAACAGGCCATCTCGGCCCTTCTAGCCCATGCCGAACACTTACTCTCACCAAAATGTTGTAAAAATCTTTTACCCATAGTGTTGCCCCTTTTCATTCTGCCATTCCTAAAAGTGAATTCCAGAATGCTTGAAGCTACCATCTTGTTGACCTGATCACTGCCTGGTGATTTGGTGATTTCATCAACATTGATTTCATCAGTTGAAGTCCCACTGTACGAGTTCATTCAAGAACTCTCCCGAGTTTAAAAAAAAAATCAAACTTGTGGTAAGCATGTAGAATGTACGTAGTGGGTACGTCGGAGCTCGGGACGTCTCTTAGCGGCTCGTAACGCTAACGGCAGGTACTCGGGGAAACGCGGTAAGCACGTGAAGATTTTTCAACGTGTTGAAAAATGTCCACGAGAGCCCCGAGTACCTACGAGCGGCCATTGCCGTAATTCTTCGCGTTCGAATCAGGGGAAGCTCGGGAGAACTCTTGAATTAGTTCGTACAGTGGGACAGGCCCCTTAAGGCTTTTCGTGGGTCAGTAAAATACTGCAGTTATTGTTTTAAACATCCGTTCCAATTAATTTATTCGTATCTATCTATAAACTGTCATGCCCTTAAAAACAGTGTTTAATTTACAGACGATTAATGTCTATCATCCAGTTGGCTGTAGCAAACAACTTAGAACATAAGCGGAATGGGTAACAGGAATGCATCTAGCTAGAGCCTTATACTAATTTTTAAAACATTTTTCCAAGTGTTTAATTGTCATATGCATGAGCAAAAGAACAACACTTATACACTGAAGCTTAACAATAGAATTAGATATAGAAGCACAAATGAATAGAAAATAATCAGTAATACAACAAATTAACAGTTTTCACACCTTACCCTTCCATATCTCTGCGTCTCCCTCTCCCTGACCCTCAGTCTGAAGGAGGGTCTCGACCCGAAACCTCACCTATTCCTTCTCTCCAGAGATGCTGCCTGTCCCGCTGAGTTACCCCAGCTTGTTACGATACAATAGATCTTTTCCCAGGAGGGAAACTGATCTGCCAACAAGCATAAAACACAAGATACACGAAACATCAAATTAAAGTGACGAGTGGCAAGGATTGGGGATGTGCAAAAATTGGGGGGGGGGGGGGAGTCAGTCTCAGTCTACCCCACGGCAGGAGGGGGGGGGGGGAGTTGTACAGTTTGATAGCCACAGGGAAGAAGGATCTCCTGTGGCGTTCTGTGCTGCATCTTGGTGGGACCAGTCTGTTGCTGAAGGTGCTCCTCGGGTTGACCAATGTGTCATGGAGGGGGTGAGCTGTATTGTCCGGGATGCTCCGCAGTTTGAGGAGCATCCTCCCCACCAAGACCAACCTCCCATGAATCCAACTCCAACTCCGCCCCCAGGATGGAGCCGGCCTTCCTGATTGTCCGGTTGTGTCCTCTGCCTTCGCCCTGTTGCCCCAGCACACGGCAGCGAAGAAGATGGTACTGGCTACCACCGATTGGTAGAACATCTGCAGCATCTCACTGCAGACTTTGAAGGAGCAGAGCCTTCTCAAAGAGTACAGGCGGCCCTGTCCCTTCTTGCACAGGGCCTCAGCGTTCCTGGACCAGTCCAGTTTACTGTCCAGGCCCACTCCCATGTATGTGTACTCGCTGGTACACTGCACCATTGATGGGGACAGGGGACAGGGGTGTTCCTCTCCTCCTGAAGTCCACCACTAACTCCTTAGTCTTGTCGATATTGAGCTGCAGGCAATTTGGCCCACAACACTCAACAAAGTCGCTGACTACACCCCTGTATTCAGCTTCCCTCCCCTCACTGATGCAGCCCACAATTGCAGAGTCATCTGAAAACGTCTGCAGGTGGCAGGCGACGGAGTTGTATCTGAAGTCCGAGGTGTAGATGGTGAACAGGAAGGGAGAGGGGACCGTCCCCTGTGTTGCTCATCACCATGTCCGAGGCACAGTTCTGTAGCCGGACATATTGTGGCCGTCCAGTCAGGTAGATGGTGATCCAGGACAACCATGGGGCACCCATCCGTATCTTGGTCAGTTTGTTCCCTAGCAGTGCAGGCCCGATGGTGTTCAAAGCACTGGGGAAGTAAAAAAACACGACTCTCACAGTGTTCCCCGGCTTATCCAGGTGAGCATAGGAACGATGGAGCAGGCGGATGATGGCTTCCCCAACCCCCATCTTTGTTTGGTTAGCCAACTGCAGGTAGGGTTTAACCAGGGGTCGCAGGTGAGTGAGCACCAGCCTCTCCAGGGGCTTCATGGAGTGTGACGTCAGCGCCACTGGTCTGTAGTCATTGGAGGAGCTGGGGCGGGTCCTCTTTGGTACAGGAACCACGCAGATTTAGAAGATTGAGGGGGGATCTTATAGAAACTTACAAAATTCTTAAGGGGTTGGATAAGCTAGATGCTGGAAGATTGTTCCCGATGTTGGGGGAGTCCAGAACAAGGGGTCACAGTCTAAGGATAAGGGGGAATTCCTTTAGGACCGAGATGAGGAAAACATTCTTTACACAGAGAGTGGTGAGTCTCTGGAATTCTCTGCCACAGAGGGTAGTTGAGGCCAGTTCATTGGCTATATTTAAGAGGGAGTTAGATGTGGCCCTTGTGGCTAAAGGGATCAGGGGGGTATGGAGAGAAGGCAGGTACGGGATACTGAGTTGGATGATCAGCCATGATCATATTGAATGGCGGTGCAGGCTCGAAGGGCCGAATGGCCTACTCCTGCACCTATTTTTCTATGTTTCTTCCACATCACAGGGACCCTCTCAGGTTGAAGAGATGCTGAACTACTCGGCACAACTGGCCATGAGGGCCCGTGGCCCTGCCTGGGCCGAGTCTGCTCAGCTCCCTCCTCACCTGCTCAGTCTGAATGAAGAAGGGTCCCGACCCGAAACGTCACCTATTTCCTTCGCTCCACAGATGCTGCCTCGCCCGCTGAGTTTCTCCAGCATTTTTGTCTACCTTCGATTTTTCCAGCATCCGTGCAGTTCTTTCTTGCACTGCTCAGCCTTGATGGTCAGGGGCAATTGAGGGGGAGAGTCTGCTGGGGGGGGCGGGCAGAGGCCCCACTATCAAATCTATTTTAAACAAAACGAGTTTAGTTTGTTGGCTCAGTCCTGATTGCTTTTGCTCCCCAGGCCACTGGTCATCTTGCAGCCTGTAGTGCTCCACACACCCCTCCTGCTGTTCTGCTGACATTCCTTGTTGTCTCCAGACCGTGCCCTGTCTCAGTCTCACCTTCAGCTCGTCCTGCACCCGTTCCTGCTCCTCCTCCTCCTCCTCCCCGTCACCATTCCTGCCGGCCCTCTTCTCCTGGTCGAGCGGGGCCTTTATGTGATGGTGACCCAGGGCTTGTTGTTGGGGAAATGGACATTATGCAGCTTGTAAGTCTCCATGGAGAGGACATCCCAGTGTGTCACCTTAACACAGCCCCATACAGCGCCACAGGCCTCCTGTGTCCAGCCCCTCACTGACCTGGTGGCCTCCTGTGTCCAGTGGCTTATGCCTGGGTCAGAGGTGAACCAGGTTGTGGTCAGATCTTCCCAGTGGTGGAAGGGCTATGGAGCTGTAAGCCTTCTTCATCTTCTGTTGTGTGGCGTGCACAGCCTAAAGTTGTTGGACAACTTGTTCTATTTAATCTTCCGTTTGTGCACGTCGAGTTGATTGCATTAGTTGAAACCGGGCGGACCAGGTGAAGGTTGCAACCTCCCACCCCGAGCTGTACACCTCTTTAGCATTGACATCCAGCAGGCCCGGTGTTGAATTTCCCTGGTGGGCTAGCCAACATCCTGAGTGAAAGTGGGTAGGGTCGTGTCCAAAGTCCCCCGAGATAGCGATGGAAGCATTCGGGCGTTGCGTCTGGAGTCTCGCGGTGACTGAGTGGATGACGTCACACGCGTGCGCGCAGAGGGTTGGCGGACGGAGCAACGTAAACAGTCACCACGATGGCGTGTGAGAGTTCCCTGGGCATTTACTGCGGACAGGGACCCACAGCCATCAGTTCAATGTCCGGGCTCCACACACACGCACTCCTCAACCGTGTGATGTGACCAGGGTTCCACCATTTGTTGTTAACGGGAATGGCAAGTCCCCCACCTTGACACTTGCCGCTCTCTCTGTAGTCCCTGTCTCCCCCCCCCCCCATCCCCCCACTCGCGTTGGAATCAGGGATGCCCTCGTGGAGCCATGTCTCTGTGAAACACATCACACTGCTCTAACAGTACTCCCTCTGGGGCCTCGCTAATACAGCTAGCTCGTCCATCATGATCTCACATAGCCGTTTGTGTACCCTGGAAGACAAGTCTGGCTTGGGCCTCCTTTTCCCCGCACGTCGATTTACTCCTGCCCGGCGTCCCGCTGTATTTCCTCTTCAGTTCCTTGGGGATTTCTGGCGATGCCAGGCAGCTGATCCCTGGTATGGACAACAAAGAGACCAGCTCCTCGTTGTTGCAGCCACAGTGATACGGTGAAAAACTATCTCCCCGACGAGGAAAGAGATGAAAAAGCTTCCCCCACCACAACATGGTGCGAAAAACTAATAGCCCTGTCCCACGGTACGAGTTCATTCCAAGAGCTCTCCCGAGTTTGCCCTGATTCGAACTCGGAGATTTACGGTAATGGCCGCTCGTCGGTACTCGGGGCTCTCGTGGACATTTTTCAACGTGTTGAAAAATCTTCCCGCGCTTACCTGCCGTTAGCGAGTCTTCCCGAGTACCTGCCGTTGGCGTTACGAGCCGCTAAGAGACGTCCCCGAGCTCCGACGTACCCGCTACGTTCATTCTCCGTGCTTACCACGAGTTTGATTAAACTCGGGAGAGCTCTTGGAATGAACTCGTACCATGGGCCAGGGCTTTTACTAACTAACCAACGAACTAGCTAACCAGAGGTTAGGCACAAAATGCTGGGGTAACTCAGCGGGACAGGCAGCATCTCTGGAGAGAAGGAATGGGTGATGTTTCGGGTCGAGACCCTTCTTCAGACCTGTATATCTTCGGTATGATACTAGGTAGCCAGACTATTAGTGCAAATATGCAGCCTGTAGATTCAAGGAAACATCTACAGGTGTGATAGTTTACATTTGTCAGCAGTCTTCGTGTTAAAGTATCATTGAAGTATATTCTATACACCTGCAAATTAATCTCCCTATGCACCACAGTCTCCAAAAAACAATATGTCTACATAGAAACATAGACAATAGGTGACGTTTCGGGTCGAGACCCTTCTTCAGACTGAGAGTCAGGGGAGAGGGAGACAATAGACAATAGGTGCAGGAGGAGGCCATTCGGCCCTTCCAGCCAGCACCGCCATTCATTGTGATCATGGCTGACCATCCCCAATCAATAACCCGTGCCTGCCTTCTCCCCATATCCCTTGACTCCACCAGCCCCTAGAGCTCTATCTAACTCTCTCTTAAATCCATCCAGTGATTTGGCCTCCACTGCCATTTGTGGCAGGGAATTCCATAAATTCACAACTCTCTGGGTGAAAAAGTTTTTTCTCACCTCAGTCTTAAATGGCCTCCCCTTTATTCTAAGACTGTGGCCCCTGGTTCTGGACTCGCCCAACATTGGGAACATTTTTCCTGCATCTCGCTTGTCCAGTCCTTTTATAATTTTATATGTTTCTATAAGATCCCCCTTCATCGTTCTAAACTCCAGTGAATACAAGCCTAGTCTTTTCAATCTTTTGGTTCAAAAGGTTTGACAGCTTGTGGTGGGATCAATCCACAGATATCAGTGAATTAAAATGGCCACATAGTAACCAGTCACAGCACATGATTATTGAATGAATGGGTTTAATAAATAACTAAAAGATAGACACAAAAAGCTGGAGTTTCTCAGCGGGACAGGCAGCATCTCCGAAGAGACGGAATGGGCGTCGTTTGGGGTCGAGACCCTTCTTCAGACTGAGAGGGAGAGGGAAACGATAGGCAATAGGTGCAGGAGTAGGCCGTTCGGCCCTTCCAGCCAGCACCACCATTTATGGCTGATCATCCCCAATCAGTACCCCGTTCCTGCCTTCTCCCCATATCCCCTGACTCCGCTATCTTTAAGAGCCCTATCTAGCTCTCTCTAGAAAGCATCCAGAGAACCTGCCTCCACCGCCCTCTGAGGCAGAGAATTCCACAGACTCACCACTCTCTGTGAGAAAAAGTGTTTCCTTGTCTCCGTTCTAAATGGCTTACCCCTTATTCTCAAACAGTGGCCCCTGGCTCCGGAACATCGGACAAATGCATGAAAATATGCTGCAGTTCCTTCCTACAGATTCATTTTGGAAACAGTGGTTCCCCAAGTAATGTAGGTTTGACCCATGTGCTGTAAGAGTCGTACAGCCCTTCGGTCCAACTCATCCAATCATGCCCCATCTAGGCTTGCGCAACCTGCCTGTGTTTGTCCCGTACACAAAAATGCTGGAGAAACTCAGCGGGTGCAGCAACATCCATAGATACTGCTGCATCCGCTGAGTTCCACCAGCATTTTGGTGTACCTTCGATTCTCCAGCATCTGCAGTTCCTTCTTAAACACATGAGTTTGTCCCGTGGCCTTCTAAACCTTTCCTATCTGTGTACCTGTGCAATTGCCTTTTCAATGTATTCGTACCTGCCTCAACTCCCCTGCCTGGCAGTTCATTCCATGTCGCCACCACCCATGGAAAGTGTGAAAAAGGTAAAGGGGATTAGCGCGACCTAACGTGGTCGCTTGAGCCGTCCGGTGTCGTGGAGCCGGTCCCACTTCGATCGCCGGAGCCGTGTGGAATTGTGCGGAGTTCGTCCCGACATCGCGCGGGGCTCCGAAAAACTGACTGTTCAAAAATTCGGCGCGGCAACGGCTTGTCGGCTCGCAGTCGCCTCGACGCATTACACACCGCCCCGACGTCGTGCCTCCGTGACCCTCTATGTGTGTGGCTCCGTGGCCCTGTGTGTGTGTGTGCCCCTCTCTGTCCTGGCGAACTTACCTTTAAGTCTTTGCTCCAAGTCCGCCTCACTTTGCGCCGCGTTGCTCCACTCACCCGACTTCCGCGCGGCCCCTACTGCCGGTTTGGTCGCGCTTGCCGCATGCAGGCGCATGCTGGTGGGAACGGCCCTGTACAGGGGATCACCCGACCTCCGCGCGGCCCCCGCTTCTAGTTTGATCGCACTCATCGCATGGAGTTGCATGCTGGTAGGACAGGCCCCACTGCTGTCAAGGTTCCTGTTCCTGAGCATAACGAGGGCTATCTTTGTGTTTATACAGGCACTATTCAGGCTGTACGATGCGGCTACAAGCCACAGGCACATATATCACCACACCTTCCCAGCAGCACAGCCAGAGAACAGTGCCGACACCCGGAAGAAAAAATGACTTGCCCAGATTCCTCAGCGTACAATCACAAGGGAACAAACGGTGTCGTTATTGTGCACTCACACGCCACTAATCCGAGAAGTGCTGCATAAACGGAAAGCCAACTCTCGCTTAAATCTAAACGAAATCGTACTTCAACACTTGGACACTGTGCAGGCTGTCACTTAGTTATGTTGCAAAGTGTTCTGTGAGGATGTTTGCATGATTGTGTTAACCGTTGACGAATCAAATGTTCTTCCATTAAGAGTAATCGATAATTTTTAAAGAACAATCTACATTTTCAGTCAGCAGGATATTTGTCTTCCCTAGTTCCTTTTCTAATTCAGCATTGCACATGTACTGAATGTTTGTCCAAACCCAACTTTAAATTGCTTGCTTTCTTTACAGTCTTAACCGAGTGCAATGTATTAAAACAAAATATATCATTTCTGTTTACGGAGACAAACATTTGAACAAACGTATGATGAATTTGTTACGTTACTTTAGGATAGCTGTGGATGTCACAATATATATATACAAAATGTCAATTGCAAATACATGTGCTTTGATTTCCGGCCAGTCCTGCTTCTGGAACTGAGCACAAATACATACACTATGTATAAAAATCGCCTCAAGTAGCTGCACCCTGCTGAACAGTTCGAGTCGGAGAGTCACACAGCACGGAAACAGGCCCTTCGGCCCAACTAGTCCATGCTGGCCAAGGTACCCCACCCTATTTGCCCACATTTGGCCCATATCCCTCCAAGCCTTTCCTCTCCAGTGTGTGTCCAAAGAGTCTTATCAATGTTGTTCTAGTCCCCGCCCCAACTATGTCCTCTGGCAGCTCATTCCATGCACCCGCCACCCTCTGGGTGGAAACGTTGCCCCTCAGGTCCTATTGAATCTTTCCCCCCCCCCCCCCCCCCCTCAGCTTGAGGATATGCCCTGTGGTTCTTGACTCCCTGTGCCCTGAGGGAAGGACTCTGTGCATCATGACTTTGATTCCGCAGTGTTGCAGGCGGAAAGGAAGCCCCGAGCTGACAGAGAGAGAAAAAAGTACAAAATCATCGTATCATCTGCAGTCGAAGGAAAACGGTGTGGTGAAAATGGTTGTAAATGATGTAGTAACGCTGTCTGAAATACTTGTTGCTGTTATGACATTCCCACCCAGGGCCATTTTAACAGACAACCTTAAAGGTTCAACACAAACACACTATCAAAATTAAAGAACAATCTCCAGATAAAAAACCTCTGTAGCCCTGCGCTGTTTATTTGCTGGTCTGTTCGTTGATACCAAAAATCTTTTTGGAGTTTAACTTATTAAAAGAAAAAACTTAAACTGCTGGGGGAACTCAGCGGGCCAGGCAGCATCTGTGGAGGGAATGGACAGACGCCGTTTCAGGTTAGGGTCTCGCAATCTGAAGTCGAGCCCTCGTGCCCATTCCCTCCACAGAGGCTGCCTGACCCGCTGAGTTCCTCCGGCGCTTTGTGTATTGCCCAAGATTCCAGCGTTCGCAGAAACCACATTCTTAATGAAGTGATTTCTAGCGAGCAGTTAGACCATGCTCAAAAGCTAACATCCACACTAACCCATCCGAAGCACAAATAAGGAGGAAGTATTTTTATAACGCAAACAGCTATTCATCGTTGAAAAGTTATTTTGCATCTTGTTTGTGCAGTGCTTGCTTCATGAGATGCTACACGGAGCTAGGCTGCATGTTTGACAGGGGAATAACATGGTCGATGTAACAGTCCAGTTGTTCCCCTTTGAAACTTTTATATTAAATATGCAGAAATTACATGCATAAAAATTGATAAAGCAAACTTGAAACGATGATGAATTCACAGTCCGGACACTTGTCCATCCATGCCAAGCAAGTTGGCATCCAGGGCCAAAGATCATAGAGGAGCAAGGTGCGCCACTCAGTGGAAAAGGCGTAGTATCACATGTGTGATTGTCAACGCCATATTAGCGGACCAGAGATGGCGTCGACTATGGCGTCTACATCATTGGGAAACTAGGCTCCTCTATAATCTTTGTCTCTCGATCTCCCGCTGTGTAATCCGCTCCAAAGCTACAGAGCAGTTGCAAGCAAAGATGATCGAGGAGCAAGATGCATTAGAAAGTTATTAGATTTATTTGTAATAGATCTTTACTTACCTCTCGATCCCTCTCTATCCCCTCTCTTCTCGCTATCTCCCTCTGTTCTCTCGATCTCCCTCGCTTCTCTCTATCGCTCTCTCTCCCCTCTCGATCGCTCTCTCTCCCCTCTCGATCTCTTTCTCTCCCCTCTCTATCGCTCTCTCTCCCCTCTCGATCTTTCTCTCTCCTCTCGATCTCTTTCACTCCCCTCTCGATCTATCTCTCTCCCCTCTCTTCTCGATTTACCTCTCTCCCTCCCTTCCCTCTGTGTGAGAGTTGGTCGCCCTGCTATGCCTTGGGTCCAAAAGAGGATAGAAATAAATTACATAATGGTCTTTGTAAGAAGATTTTAATAAGCTCTTCTATCTGTCCCAACATATATTTATAGGAATGTGTGTTTGTGTGCCTGTAATTGTGTGCACAGTGTGTGTTAAAGCAATACAAGGGAAACTACGCAAAGGTGGGGGCTGGGGAGGAAAGATGCGAGGGAAATGGGGGAACGGGGGGAAAAGGGAGGGGGAAGGAGGGAGATCGAGAGAAGAGAGGGGGGAGAGAGGGATCGAGAAAAGAGAAGGGATAAAGAGAGATAGCGAGAAAAGGGGATGGAGAGGGATCGAGAGGTAAGTAAAGATCTATTACAAATAAATCGAATAACATTCTAATGCATCTTGCTCATCATCTTTGCCTGCAACTGCTCTGTAGCTTTGGAGCGGATTACACAGCGGGAGGCAGTCCGCCAAAATGTCGGCCGTGACGTTCCGTTACGTACTACACAACAGTCCATTGGGTTTCCACTGAGTGGCGCATCTTGCTCCTCTATAATCTTTGTCCAGGGCTAGTCCCACTTGCCTACATTTAACCAACACCCCTCTAAACCCTTGCTATTCTGCTCCGACATTACTTGTCCACCTTCTGGGTGATCACCATAGCTGCTACAACCTGCTCAACGAAGGAAAGGGCCTGTCCCACTGCACGAGGTCATTCAAGACATTTTATTGCTGGTACATTGTCACCTCGGTACAATAGACAATAAACTAAACTGAAACTGAAACTGCCCTGTCATCTCGTCCCCCCCCCCCTCCCCCACAGCCCCCTCCACTTTTAGGGAAATGTGCACCTCTACTCCTAGACCTCTCTCTCTTCCATGACACTCTCCAGGGTTCCACCATTTACTGCGCAAGTCGTGCCCTGGTATGAACGACACACTAGAGTGCAACACCTCACACTTGTCTGATTTAAATTCCACCTGCCGGTCGTTTGCCGATCACCTTCCCAACTGATCTAGATTTTGCTGTAAACGTTGATATCCTTCCTCACTATCTACTCTACCACTCATTTTGGTGCCATCTGCAAACTTACTAATAATGTTAACTACAATGTCATTCAAATCATTCATGTATATAGCAAACAGCAGGGACACATCACCAACTTCGATGGCAACCCACTGGTCACAGGACTTCTATCAGAGAAACATCCTTCTACAACTAGCCTTTGCTTCTCTCCTGCAATCCAGTTTTGGACCCAATTGGCTAGCTCCCCTTGGATTCCATGCAATCGAAAGCCCCTGTCCCACCGTACGAGGTAATTCAAGAGTTCTCCCGGGTTTTCCACTGATTCGAACTCGGAGAATGTCCTTAACGGGTCCGTAGGAGATCGTGGAAGTCTCGTAGCGGCTCGTACCAGTAAAAAGTTTTTAAAAATTTCATCACAAGTATTTTTTTACTCAAGGACATTTTTCACAGCTTTGAAAAAACGTCACGAGTTACCAGATGTCACAAGTACCTACTGTTACGTACGAGCCGCTACGAGGCATCCATGAGCTCCTACGGACCAGCTACGGACATTCTCCGAGTTCGAATCAGGGGGAAACTCGGGAGAACTCATGAATTACCTCGTACAGTGGGACAGGCCCTTAAGTTGCACAAGAGGCCACAGGGAGGCGGAGGTAGCCGGCGTTTTATTCTGAATCAGAGTAGAAGATGCTGGAAATACGCCATGTTCTGTGCGATTTTCACTGTTTAATGAATGTGAAAACTCATTTTAAGTGTTAAACACTGCCCTAACAATTAAAAATTAAAGTTTTGTGCAAGCTGCATAGATTTAAACTATTTGACATTACATATAATACCCGTTTTAAAATTATTGTGCTGTTCATTTTATCTATTACATTACATTACTTTATGGCCACAGGCCCGACTTTGAATACCACATCAGTTATTTTTAGTCTTTCATACGTGTAGCAGCGGTAGAGTTGCTGCCTTACAGCGCCAGGGACCCCGATTCAATCCTGGCTACGGGTGCTGTCTGTACGGAGTTTGCACGTTCTCCCCGTGACTCCTCTCCGGCCTCCCCCCACACCTCAAAGACGTTCAGGTTTGTGGGTTAATTGGCTTGGTATCAATGTAAATTGTCCGCAGCGGGTGTAGGGTCGTGTTAGTGTGCCGGGGATCGCTGGCTAGTACGGGCTCGGTGGGCCAAAGGGCCTGTTTCCACGCTGTAGCTAAAAAAAAAAATTAATTCAAACTTGGAAATAATTGTTGATAAAATAGATTTATAACAAATATGAACTACTTGCATTCTGATGATGACAACCTTTACACGGCAGAGAGTGATCCAAACCAGAGGCGGTGATGGAAGCCACACCTCGCCCTTCGCCAGTCAGGTGTCAGCCAGGTATCGAGGGCTCCAGAAAAAGCAAATGTGTCCTAAAGCCACGTAGCTCAGAGACAAGGGCCCAACACTGCTCCACTCATGCAACTTCAAGGATCATCTCACAGCTACAGTGCCCCACTTCAAGGCTGTTGCGTAAAAGAAACCAGCCCAGGATTCTGTGCTTGGAGCTAGCCAAGTGGCATTTCAAATTTGTATCTGTTTATAGATTGTGATGTCATTTTTTGCACTTTTTAAAATGTCAGTTTAAAATAAAGCTGAAACGCTGTTAAATATTGTTATATTAGAGAAGAACAGCAATTTCTTCTTGCCTTATTTGCTTAAACCCTTTGATAAATAAATAGAGATCGAGTGGTCAACATTGCTTCACCAGATGGTTTAAGACAAATATATATTTTCAACATTGAATCAATTTTCTCTCAATTTTACATCAATTTTCTAATGTAATCATGGTGGTGAGTTGCTGCCTCACAGCACCAGAGACCCCCGGTTCGATCCCGACTACGGGTGCTGGCTGTGCGGAGTTTGTACGTTCTCCCCGTGACCTGCGTGGGTTTTCTCCGAGATCTTCGGTTTTCTCCCACACTCCAAAGACGTACAGATTTGTAGGTTAATTAGTTTGGTATAAATGTAAATTGTCCCTAGTGTGTGTAGGATAGTGTGAGTGTGCGGGGATCGCTGGTCGGTGCGGACTCGGTGGGCCGAAGGGCCTGTTTCCGCGCTGAATTTCTAAACTAAACAGGAGTTAGTCATCTGGCGCAGCCTCAACAACATACTTCAGTCCCTCTGGTAGAAGCAGTTATTGTCGTTTTGCCAAATAAACTGATCAGTCATCTCATTTGGTAGACTAAAATGCTGGAGAAACTCAGCGGGTGAGGCAGCATCCATGGAGCGAAGGAATAGGCGACGTTTAGGGCCCCATTTCCACACATTTGCCCATAATCCTCTAAACCATTCCCGTCCATGTATCTGTCCAAATGTTTCAATCACTACAATGTCGGCACTCTTGCTATTTGCAGTGGGATTGGAGTGGTGAAAGGTAGGGTAGGTACGTCATTGGGGTGATCAGGTGGACGTTTCATTGATAAGCCCACAACGACTCCAGAGGGCTCAACAGTGATACCTGGCATCCCAGTCACACCCCCCCCCCCCTCAATTCCATACCCTCTTGTCTTCATCTTGCAGCCCAATTATTATCTCTCCTTATGATCCAAATCCAATTGCTGCTTTTTTCTGCAGAATTTGATAACGATTTGATTGCTTGTTGGAGGGAGCGACCCCTCACCCCCATTTTCTTTAATAGCCTGGTCATAGATGTAGCAACAAATCCCCTGCATCCCACTTCGACAGGGAAAATCTTGGTCTTCCAGCCATTCTGGGAAGCTTCAGTTGCCAGTTCAGAGTACTTGGTCTTTTTCCTCTCATAAGCTTCATCAACACCATCTTCCCATGGAACTGTCAATTCCATAATGTGTTCCAACTTTGGCTGTTGTGGACCACAGGACCATAGAAACAAGGTGCAGGAGTAGGCCATTTGGCCCTTCGAGCCTGCACCGCCATTCAATATGATCATGGCTGATCATCCAACTCAGTATCCTGTCCCTGCCTGCTCTCCATACCCCCTGATCCCTTTAGCCACAAGGGCCACAACTAACCCTCTTAAATATAGCCAATGAACAGGCCACAACTACCTTCTGTGGCAGAGAATTCCACAGATTCACCACACTCTGTGTGAAAAATGTTTTTCTCATCTCGGTCCTAAAAGACTTCCCCTTTATCCTTAAACTGTGACCCCTTGTTCTGGACTCCCCCAACATCGGGAACAATCCTCCTGCATCTAGCCTGTACAACCCCTTCAGAATTTTGTAAGTTTCTATAAGATCCCCCCTCAATCTTCTAAATTCTAGCGAGTACAAGCCGAGTCTATCCAGTCTTTCTTCATATGAAAGTCCTGCCATCCCAGGAATCAGTCTAGGGAACCTTCTTGTACCCCCTCTATGGCAAGAATGTCTTTCTTCAGATTAGGAGACCAAAACTGTACGCAATACTCCAGGTGTGGTCTCACCAAGGCCCTGTACAACTGCAGTAGAACCCCCCTGCTCCTATACTCAAATCCTTTTGCCATGAAAGCTAACATACCATTCGCTTTCTTCACTGCCTGCTGCACCTGCATGCCTACTTTCAATGACTGGTGTACCATGACACCCAGGTCTCGTTGATTCTCCCCTTGTCCTAATCGGCCACCATTCAGATAATAGTCTACTTTCCTGATCTTGCCACCAAAGTGGATAACCTCACATTTATCCACGTTATACTGCATCTGCCATGCATTTGCCCACTCACCCAACCTATCTAAGTCACCTTGCAGCCTCCTAGCATCCTCACCCAGACCACGTCTAGCCGGAGTGTGGTAGCCACAATGATCTTGCTTTCTATGTTAAGAAGGTTTATTTTTGGCGGAACTGTTCGATGGTGGAGGAATTTTTTTCTTTTGGGTTCAGCACTCCTCCCCGCTCTTCGCCAGGCTTTGGGGATGACTTGCTTTCCCCACGCAACCCTCATGTTCCTCCAGAGGAATTTCAGAATATCCGGGGCATTTTTGTAGACACAATACGGAACACCATTAGGGCCTTGGTACAGAGGCCGTTCTTGCCTTCGTAACTATTTCTTTTACCTCACTCAGCTCGGGAGGGCTGATGTCAAATTGATGTTGTGGGGGTGAGATTAGTGGGATGTTAGCAGGGGCAAAAACTGATTCATATTACCAACCAACCTGTGTGTGGAAAAAGTTGCCTCTCAGGTTCCAATTAAGACTTTCCCCACTCACCATAAACTTACTGTGCCCTCCATAACGTTTGGGACAAAGACCCATCATTTATTTGGTTTCACTGTGTAGAAATTACAGCTGTGTTTATACATAGTCCCCCCCCATTTCAGCCAATGTCTCTAACAGTTCTGTTCTTATATCTCAGTCTCATAATGGCTTCTTTGATTTTCATTGGCAAAGACTTTCATTGACTTTGGTCCTCATGTTGATAAACAGCAATAAAAGTTTTCAAAGGTGACGGAAAGACTCCAGGAAAGACTAGGTGCTGAGAGCTCTCTTATACCTGCATTAAGGGGGCAGTTAAACACACCTGAGCAATTGCAAACACCTGTGAAGCCACGTGTCCCAAACATTATGGTGCCCTGAAATGGGGGCACTATGTATAAACACAGCTGTCATTTCTACATGGGTACACACAAGGCTGGAGAAACTCAGCGGGTGCAGCAGCATCGAAGGAGCGAAGGAGATAGGCGACGTTTCGGGTCGAGACCCTTCTTCAGACTGGTTAGGGATCAGGGAAACGAGAGATATAGACGGTGATGTGGAGAGATAAAGAACAATGAATGAAAGATATGCAAAAAAGTATCGATGATAAAGGAAACAGGCCATTGTAAGCTGTTTGTAGTGTGAAAATGAGAAGCTAGTGCGACTTGGGTGGGGGGGGGGGAGATAGAGAGAGAAGGAATGTCAGGGCCCGAGGGCTGAGGGAGGGGTGGGAAGGGGAGGAGACAGCAAGGGTTAACAGAAATGAGAACATTCAATGTTTAAGCCCAGAGGATGCAGACTCCCCAAGCGGAATATGAGGTGCTGTTCCTCCAACTTGCGGTGTTGCTCACTCTGGCCGTGGAGGAGGCCCAGGACCAAGAGGTCGGATACGGAATGGGAGGGGGAGTTGAAGTGCTGAGCCACCGGGAGGTCGGGTTGGTTATTGCGGACATAGCGGAGGTGTTCGGCGAAACGATCGCCAAGCCTCCGCTTGGTCTCACCAATATAGATCAGCTGGCAGCTGGAGCAACGGATGCAGTAGATGAGGTTGGAGGAGGTGCAGGTGAACCTCTGTCGGACTTGGAATGACTGTTTGGGTCCCTGAAAGGAGTGGAGGGGGGAGGTGAAGGGACAAGTGTAGCATCTCTTGCAGTTGCAAGGGAAAGTGCCCGGGGAAGGGGTGGAGCGGGAGGGAAGGGAAGAATTGACAAGGGAGTTGCGGAGCGAGCGGTCTTTGCGGAAGGCAGACGGGGGGGGGGGGGGGGGGGGGGAGATGGGAAGATGTGGCGAGTGGTGGGGTCACGTTGGAGGTGGCGAAACTGGCGGAGGACTATGTGTTGTATGTGCCGGCTGGTGGGGTGAAAGGTGAGGACCAGGGGGACTCGGCCCTTGTTGCGAGTGGGGGAATGGGGAGAGAGGGCAGTGTTGCGGGGTACGGAGGAGACCCTGGTGCGAGCCTCATCTATAGTGGGGGAGGGGAATTCCCGTTCTCTGAAGAACGAGGACATTTGCGATGACCTGGTGTGGAACACCTCATCCTGGGAGCAGATGCGGCGTAGACGGAGGAATTGGGAGTAGGGGATGGAGTCCTTACAGGAAGCAGGGTGGGAGGAAGAGTAGTCCAGGTAGCTGTGGGAGTCAGTTGGTTTGTAGTGGATGTCGGTCAGGAGTCTATCACCTGCAATAGAGATGGTGAGGTCAAGGAATAGTAGGGAAATGTCAGAAATGGTCCAAGTGTATTTGAGTGCCGGATGGAAGATGGTGGTGAAATGGATGAAGTCAGTCAGTTGTGTGTGGGTGCAGGAGGTGACACCAAAGCAGTCGTCGATGTAACGGAGGTAGAGGTCGGGGATGGGGCCCTGGTAACATGATGAAAGCAAAATGTATCAAAATACCCTTTAATAAAAATCTGACAATGTGCACTTTAACCACATGTGATTTTTTTTGTATTACAAATCTCAAATTGTGGAGTACAGAGGCAAATAAATAAATGATGGGTCTTTGGCCCAAACATTATGGAGGGCACTGTGTATCTGTTGCTTCTTGATCCCCAGGTAAAAGACTGTACATTCACCCCAATCCTCTCATGATGTTATTACTCGACTAGGTGGGACCCATCAGGATGAAGGTACAGGAGCACTGAAGACTACCGTCCAGGTTCAGGAACAGCTTCTTCCCCACAGCCATCAGGCTATTAGACACTGCGAATAAGCTATGAGCTCTGAACTGCAAAGGACTATATTATTATTTGTCATTTGCACAATATTTGTAATTTATTCAACTTTTTCTTTTTTCCCCCCGAAATATACAATCTTTACATATTCTGTTGAGCTGCAGCAAGTAAGAATTTCATTGTCCCGTTTGGGACATATGACAATAAAACCCTTGACCCCAGATCCTCTGGCCACTACTATATCAGGACGTTTGTTTGTGTCCTCCTTAGTGAAGACGGATTCAAAGTACCTGTTCAACTAGTCTGCCATTTCCTCGTTCCCCATAATAGGTTCGTCATTTTTAGTCTTCAAGGGTCCAATTTTGGTCTTAACTAATATTTTCCTCTTCACATACCGAAAGAAGCTTTTACTATGATAACCATATAACAATTACAGCACGGAAACAGGCCCTCTCGGCCCTTCCAGTCCGTGCCGACCATTTATTTTCCCCTAGTCCCATCTACCTGCACTCAGACCATACCCCTCCATTCCCTTCCCGCCCATATACCTATCCACTTTACTTTTAAATGTTAAAATCGATCCTGCCTCCACCACTTCTGCTGGAAGATCATTCCACACAGCCACCACTCTCTAAGTAAAGAAGTTCCCCCTCATGTTACCCCTAAACTTCTGTCCCTTAATTCTCATGTCATGCTCTCTTGTTTGAATCTTCCCTACCCTCAATGGGAAAAGCTTATCTACGTCAACTCTGTCTATCCCTTTCATCATTTTAAAGACCTCAATCAAGTCCCCCCTTATAACCTTCTACGCTCCAAAGAATAAAGACCTAACTTGTTCAGCCTTTCGCTGCAACTTAGTTGCTGGAACCCAGGCAACATTCTAGTAAATCTCCTCTGTACTCTCTCTATTTTGTTGACATCCTTCCTATAATTAGGCGACCAAAATTGTACACCATACTCCAGAATTGGTCTCACCAATGCCTTGTACAATTTTAACATTACTATCCTCCTTTATATTCTTGGCCAGCTTACCTTCGTACCTCATCTTTGCTCCCCGTATTGCCTTTTTAGTTATCTTCTGTTGTTCTTTAAACATTACCCAATCATCTGGCTTCCCGCTCATCTTTGCTACGTTGTAGTTTTTTTTAATACTGTCCCTGACTTCCCTTGGCAGCCACAGTCACCCATTACTCCCCTTGGAATCTTTCTTCCTCTTTGGAATGAACTGATCCTGCACCTTCTGTATTATTCCCAGAAATGCCTGTCATTGTTGTTCCACTGTCATCCCTGCTTGAGTATCTTTCCAGTCAACTTTGGCCAGCTCCTCCCTCACGGCTCCATAGTCCCCTTTGTTCAACTGTAATACTGACACCTCCAATCTACCCTTCTCCCTCTCCAATTGTAGATTAAAACTTACCATATTATGGTCACTACCTCCGAATGGCTCCTTTACCACAAGCTCGCTTATCTAATCCAGTTCATTACATAACACTAAATCCAGAATTGCCTTCTCTCTGGTAGGCTCCAATACAAGCTGCTCTAAGAATCCATCACGGAGGCACTCCACAAACTCCCTATCTTGGGGTCCAGTACCAACCTGATTTTCCCGGTCTACCTGCATGTTGAAATCTCCCATAGCAACCGTAGCATTATCTTTATGACATGCCAATTTTAACTTGCACCCTATACTGTTTGGGGTAAAGTTGACTCAATGGGTGGGGTGGAAGATTGCAACCTTCACGTGGTCCGCCCTGTTTCGACTAATGCAATCAACTCGACGTGCACAAATGGAAGATCAAATAGAACAAGTTGTCCAACAACTTTAGGCTGTGCACGCCACACGAAAGAAGATGACTCAATGGGCCAAATGGCCTAATTCTGCTCCTAGAACCTGTGAACCTGTGACTGCC
Source organism: Raja brachyura (assembly GCA_963514005.1). Next base: position 78,892,682 of record OY740789.1, on the reverse strand, counting down.
TGCCCTGTAGCAACAGTCTGCAATGACCAGAGTAGTGCCATCTGTAACTCGAGGACCTCATCGTCTGCACAAATTCTGCAGCAGCCAAACTCTACTTGGGCCAGCTCGAGAAGCTGGCGGGTCCCTGCTCTCACCTGTGCACCAAGTAACAAAGAACGCGCTTCACCCAAACCAAACCAAGTGCTGGAGGAAGTCAGCAGCTCCGCCAGCATCTGTGGAGGGAATGGACAGGCGACGTTCCGGGTCGGGATCCTTCTTCAGACCAGATCCCAGATAGTTTTACAAATTCCTACAGCAATAATCATAGATAGTTCGGTACTTAGATTGAAATCAGGAGTAGTCTTCGCCAAAGAAAACACTGGAACTTGGAATTACAGTGAAACTGCAAGAATAACACAATTTTTAATAAAAAGAATTTACAACTCCATTCGCCACAAAGTATTACAGTAACAGAAATATATATTTTTCCCTTGGTTTTGCATAAGACAATAAGCAAGTTTAATAATCAATAAATGATGGAAATTCTCAATTATGAGGAATGAACCGATGAATAATATTTAATCATTTATAAAAAGTTTATTGGAATTTATGCAAGTTTATACATATTATTGCACTAAAATAATTAATAAATAGCAGTCTTTATACTGCTGAAATGCCGAACCATATATACAGTGTGAAATTTCAATGTTCTATGAAAAGCCTGGCATCGATGAACATACAGGCTTGCTAATCAGTCTGTAATTGTATAAAACATTACAACTTGTACAAAATGCTTCAGTTCATGAGTACAAAGAGTTCAAATAAGCTTTATCATTTCCCTGATTTACTTGCTGAAGTAATGAGTGTCTAGTCAGTTAAATAAACCGCCTGCTAAACAAGGCAAATTAAAGTGTCACATAGCACCCAGGCTGCAAAGTGTTCTCACTGGATGCAATATGTGGAGCTAAAGTAAGAAAATGTAAAAAAAAAGCCCATGGGTGCACAGTGTAATGCCAAGCCAGTTGTAGTTTTAAAAATGTGGCAATGGCCATTAAAATCGGCATAGAACCAAGCCATGATATCAAATGTTGCTTCCAATGTTCACCACAAAACCCTCGAGTGTTTGGCTTCATCTGTAAACATGTTACTGTTCTCGTTTGGCATATTAGTGTTGGATGCCTTAGCTTATTTAACCAAACTCTCCACGCTTAAAACTATGCGGGCGCTCATAGATGCCAGCGTCTATCACCTGGAGAGAGAAAGTCCAACATATACAGAAAGTAATTCTACACACTTGGTCAAAGGGGCTGAAATGTAGAGGCCATCATCTCCAAGCAAATGGCATCTTCACTTCATACACAGCAAGAGTCTGATAAGTAGCAGGTCACAGTCAGACGTTTGGGGGGAAGTTCTTGCTATGATGCTGTGCGTACCACTGCTGCCTCTGCTTACGGTTGTCAAGCTCCGTCAGGAGAGCTTGTCTGTACGCCTCGTAGGACTTGACAATCCTTTCCAGTTCCTTCATGAACAGCAGTTTGAGCAAGCCTTGGTAAGTGTCCAAGTCCGCCAGCTGGAAGAGCTCCCACTTCAGAATGTGATCATATCTGCAGCAAACGCCAATGGAGGTAGAGTTGATAAAATCACACTTCCAAAAGGAACACTCACTGGCTGATTCGAGCCAGAACATACGTACACGTTCTATATTTAAACACAATTTGTATTTGGTGGATGGAGTGCAACTGGACAGGTAGGAGGAGGATTGAAGAAGGGTCTCTGGAGAAAAGGAATAGGTGACGTTTCATGTTGTGACCCTTCTTCAGACCGAGTCAGGGGAAGGGGAAACAAGAGATAGCGATGGTGGTACAGAGATATAGAATATGATCTAGAGAGATATATGAATGAAAGATATGCAAAAAGGTAAGACAATGAGACTCAACAAGACGACTTTGAAGCCAGGACAATGAGACTCAACAATGACCTGTGTCTTTTATCATCATTACTTTTTTGCATATCATTCATTCCTTTGTTCTATATCTCTCTCTACATCACTATCTATATCTCTTGTTTCCCTTTCCCTTGACTGATCTCGACCCGAAACGTCACCCATTCCTTTTCTCCAGAGATGCTCCCTGCCCTGCAGAGTGTGCTCCAGCTTTTTGTGTCTGTCTTTGTGTGCCCGGTTGTCTGGGACAGTGAACAGGGTGTGCGAGAGTGCATCACATCTCTGGGTGACAGATGGAATACAGGGCACACAAGGAATTGCAGATGCTGGAATCTTGAGCAAAACAGAAAGCGCTGGAGGAACTCAGCGGGTCAGGCAGCATCGGTGGAGGGAATGGACAAGATGGCGTTTCGGGTCGGGGACCGTTCTTCCACCATCTGTAGTTCCTTTGGGGGTTACACAAAAAGCTGGAGAAACTCAGCGGGTGCAGCAGCATCTAAGGAGCGAAGGAGATAGGCGACGTTTCGGGTCGAGACCCTTCTTCAGACACAAAGTTCCTTTTATCTCCACTTTAATGTTCCACTGCGAAATCTCAAGGTATGCCTACTTTGCAGAAGTTCTCCACTCACTGCTGCGAGTTCTATGAGACCCTCTCTCATTGCTCCACCTCTGTGATTCCTGCTGCAGACTCGCTACCACAGATGGTTTGCAGATGAACAGACACTGCCGAATGACTTAAAACATATAAGATTGTTTTAAGGGCTTGGACACACTAGAGGCAGGAAACATGTTCCCGATGTTGGGGGAGTCCAGAACCAGGGGCCACAGTTTAAGAATAAGGAATAAGCCATTTAGAACGGAGACGAGGAAACACTTTTTCTCACAGAGAGTGGTGAGTCTGTGGAATTCTCTGCCTCAGAGGGCAGGTGGAGGCAGGTTCTCTGGATGCTTTCAAGAGAGAGTTAGATAGGGTTCTTAAAGATAGCGGAGTCAGGGGATATGGGGAGAAGGCAGGAACGGGGTACTGATTGGGGATGGTCAGCCATGATCACATTAAATGGCGGTGCTGGCTCGAAGGGCCGAATGGCCTACTCCTGCACCTATTGTCTATTGACTTCCAGAACATTGTGCATTTGAAACAAGGAGGTGGGGGAGACTACCCAGACTGGATAAAACAAATTTCATTCAGGTCACTCACTTTCTCAATATCAAAATATTGAACAAGGGCTTCTGTGTGAAATCTGTCCATTCTCTCCATTTAATATTCAACTCAACGACAGAGTTTTTGCTCTGCCAAAGGAAGTATTTTCAGAAGAATTGGAGTCATACAACACAAAGCAGGGGACTTGTCCCACCCTGTCCATACTGACGACCAAGAACCTCACACTCACTCATCCCATTCTCTTCTCCTTGTGTTTCCATCAACCTCCCCCCAGATTCCCACATTTACCTCCACACTGCCAGCCAGCTGGATGCAGACATGTTTTACGAGGTGGTTGCCACTATTCGAGGGACAGGGAGAGGTGAAGCAAGGTAGGACTTGATTCATTGGAGTGCAGGAGGCTGATGGGCGATCTTATAAAGGTGTATAAAATCATGAAGGGAATGCACAGAATCTTATACCCAGAGTCGGGGGAATCAAGAACCAGAGGACTTAGGTTCAGGATGAGGGGGAAAGATTTATTAGGAACCCGAGAGCGGACCTTTTCCACACAGAGGGTGGTGGGTGTATGGAACAGGCTGCCAGAGGAGGTAAGGACTATAACAACGTTTAAAAGACATTAGGACGGGTAATTCATAAGTTATAGGAGTAGAACTAGGCCATTCTGCCCATCAATTCTACCCCGCCATTCAATCATGGCTGATCTATTTTCCCTCTCAACCCCAGTCTCCTGCCTTCTTCCCATATCCCTGACACATATCATGGATATTAAAAGTTAGAGGGGAAATGGGGAAAATGCGGGAGAATGGGACTAGCTAAGATGGGGCATCTTGGTGGGCATGGACAAGTTGGGCTGAAGGGCCCGTTTCTGTGCCGTGTGACTCTATGACCTGCATTCATGGGGAAAACATGCAAACTCCACACAGAGAGCAGGAGTGATCCGGGGCCACTGGTGCTGAGGGAGCATTGCCGCCCGCCAGCTGTTCCACTGTGGAGCCGCTCACAATGTTTAAGGTGCGGCCTCACACAAGTACTATAGAGCTAAATAGTGGGGAGGGGGGGGGGGTCGACAAATCGAGAGTATTAAGATGGAGTTAAAGGTAAAGTTACAAAAGACGCCCGAATTAATCGGAAGGAGAGTTCGAGAAGGGATAAGAGAGTAAGGTCATGGCCAAATGTTAGAGGGGAGATGAATACCGAAGTCAAAGTGCTGTATATGAATGCGCAAAGTATAAGAAATAAAGTGGACGAGCTTGAGGCTCAGTTAGAAACTGGCAAGTATGATGTTGTGGGAATTACTGAGACATGGCTGTAAGAGGGCCTGGGCTGGGAACTGAATATTCATGGATAAACCTCCTATCAAAAAGACAGACAGGTGGGCAGAGGGGGTGGGGTTGCCCTGTTGGTGAGGAATGAAATTCAGTCCCGTGCAAGGGGTGACATGGAAACAGGAGATGTGGAGTCAGTATGGATAGAACTAAGGAATTGTAAGGGTAAAAAGACCCTAATGGGTCTAATCTACAGGCCCCCAAACAGTAGCCTGGACATAGGGCGCAAGTTGAATCAGGAGTTAAAATTGGCATGTAGTAATGATTGTTATGGGAGATTTCAACATGCAGGTAGACTGGGAAAATCAGGTTGGTACTGGACCCCAAGATAGGGACCTTGTAGAGTGCCTCCGTGATGGATTCTTAGAGCAGCTTGTATTGGAGCATACCAGAGAGAAGGCAATTCTGGATTTAGTGTTATGTAATGAACTGGATTTGATAAGGGAGCTTGAGGTTAATGAGCCATTAGGAGGTAGTGACCATAATATGGTAAGTTTTAATCTACAATTGGAGAGGGAGAAGGGTAGATCGAAGGTGTCAGTATTACAGTTGAATAAAGGGGACTATGGAGCCATGAGGGAGGAGCTGGCCAAAGTTGACTGGAAAGAGACCCAAGCAGGGATGACAGTGGAACAACAATGGCAGGCATTTCTGGGAATAATACAGAACGTGCAGGATCAGTTCATTCCAAAGAGGAAGAAAGATTCCAAGGGGAGTAATGGGTGACTGTGGCTGACAAGGGAAGTCAGGGACAGTATAAAAAAACTACAACGTAGCAAAGATGAGCGGGAAGCAAGAGTGTTGGGTAATGTTTAAAGAGCAACAGAAGATAACTAAAAAGGCAATACGGGGAGCAAAGATGAGGTACGAAGGTAAGCTGCCCAAGAATATAAAGGAGGATAGTAAAGTTCCTTTAGGTATGTGAAGTGGAAAAATTAGTTAAGACCAAAGTTGGACCCTTGAAGACTGAAAAGGGTGAATTTATTATGGGGAACAAGGAAATGGCAGATGAGTTGAACGGGTACTTTGGATCTGTCTTCACTAAGGAGGACACAAACAATCTGCCTGATATAGTAGTGGCCAGAGGATCTGGGGTGATGGAGGAACTGAAGGAAATACACATTAGGCATGAAATGATGTTGGGTAGACCGATGGGACTGAATAAATCCCCAGGGCCTGATGGTCTGCATCCCAGGGTACTTAAGTGGCTCTAGAAATCGTAGATGCATTGGTGATCATTTTCAGGATCAGTTCCTGAGGATTGGAGGGTAGCTAATTTTATCCCACTTTAAAAAAAAGGCGGGAGAGAGAGAAAACACGGAATTATTAACCAGTTAGCCTGACATCAGTGGTGGGGAAGATGCTGGAGTCAATCATAAAAGATGAAATAGCGGAACATTTGGATAGCAGTAACAGGATCGGTCCGAGTCAGCATGGATTTACGAAGGGGAAATCATGCTTGACTAATCTTCTGGAATTATTTTGAGGAAGTAACTAGGAAAATGGACAAGGGAGAGCCAGTGGATGTAGTGTACCTGGACTTTCAGTAAGCATTGATAAGGTCCCACATAGGAGATTGCCGACTGACATGGATAGAAAATTGGTTGGCCGACAGGATTACAAGTAACATTAGCAAATTTGCAGATGACACAAAGCTGGGTGGCAGTGTGAACTGTGCGGAGGATGCTATGAGAATGCAGGGTGACTTGGACATGTTGGGGGAGTGGGCAGATGCAGGGCAGATGTAGTTTAATGTGGATAAATGTGAGGTTTTCCACTTTGGTAGCAAAAACAGGAAGGCAGATTACTATCTAAATGGCGTCAAATTGGGAAAAGGGGAAGTACAACGGGATCTGGGGGTCCTTGTTCATCAGTGAATGTAATTAAGTATGCAGGTACAGCAGGCAGTGAAAAAAGCGAATGGCATGTTGGCCTTCATAACAAGAGGAGTTGAGCTTAGGAGCAAAGTGAGGGCCCTGGTGAGACCACACCTGGAGTCTTGTGTGCAGTTTTGGTCTCCAAATTGGAAGAAAGACATTCTTGCTACTGAAGGAGTGCAGCGTAGGTTCACAAGGTTAATTCCCGGGATGGCGGGATAGTCATATTCTGAGAGAGTGGAGCAGCTGGGCTTGTATACTCTGGAGATTAGAAGGATGAAAGGGGATCTTAATGAAACATATAAGATTTTTAAGGGTTTGGACACGCTAGAGGCAAGAAACATGTTCCCAACGTTGGGGGAGTCCAGAACCAGGGGCCACACACAGTTTAAGAATAAGGGGTCGGCCATTTAGAACGGAGACGAGGAAACACTTTTTCTCAGAGAGTTGTGAGTCTGTGGAATTCTCTGCCTCAGTGGGCGGTGGAGCCAGGTTCTCTGGATGCTTTCAAGAGAGAGCTAGATAGGGCTCTTAAAGATAGCGGAGTCAGGGAATATGGGGAGAAGGCAGGAACGGGGTACTGATTGGGGATGATCAGCCATGATCACATTGAATAGCTCGAAGGGCCGAATGGCCTACGCCTGCACCTATTGTCTATTGAGGCGTAGTGAGTGAGAGCGAGGGTGCTGGTGATTTCCAAAACGTTAATCTTCAAGTCTAATTGGTAGCAAAGAAGGCAAATGCAATGCTAGCATTTATTTCAAGAGGGCTAGAATATGGCTACAAACAGGAATGTAAAGCTGAGACTTTTGGAGTATTGTGAACAATTTTAGGCCCCATATGTGCCGGCTCTGGAGAGGGTCCAGAGGAGTTTTGCAAGAATGATCCCAGGAATGAGTGGGTTAACATATAATGAGCGTTTGATAGCACTGGGCCTGCACCCGCTGGAGTTTAGAAGGATGAGGGGGCACCTCATTGAAATTTACTGAATATTGAAAGGTCTGGATAAAATGGATGCAAAGAGGATGCTTCAATGAGTCTCAGTGGGCGTGTCTAGGACCAGAGGGCATCATCTCAGAATTGAAGAACGTACCTTTAGGAAGGAGATGAGGAGGAATTTCTGTGGTCAGAGGGCGGTGAATCTGTGGAATTCCTTGCCACAGACGGCTGCGGAGGCCAAGTCAGTGGATATTTTTAAGGCGTAGGTAGATAAGAATTTTGATTTGTATGGGTGTCAGGGGAGAAGGCAGGAGAATGGGGTTGAGAGGGTGGGATTGATCAGCCATGACTGAATGGGCTTAATGGGCTGAATGGACTAATTCTGCTCCCAGTATTTATGACCCTACCATTCATGTCCAGTGCTGGCAGTGAAAGTTGAAACACTCATCACTCCAGTGTGCTGGGGATGTGACACCATCTGTTCACCTTGATAAATATACATTGGACAGGGTTCAGATTCATGGAAGTCATCCAATCTTTTCATGTATAAAGAAATAAAGCTTCTGCATGGTTAAAACTGACAACGATCAGAAACCGGTACAGGAAATGTCGCTTTAAGATTAAATGTTAGAGCAGAGAAGGCGGTTTCTCATGAATACTCACTTGACTGGAGCCCTGGCGTAGACCTTCAGCCAGTCTGGGATTTCCGCCGTGTGGTAGGGGTTGGCGGGCACTAGCTGGTTGCGCTGGGTCTGCCGCGGTTGGTAGGTGACGGGTGGGAGGAGGGCTGGAGGCTGGTCGTACCGGGGCACGCTGCAAGAAGAGGATTCAGCACCGTCAATGTGTGGACAGAACAGAGGCATCGATCGGGTAACATAGAAAATAGGTACAGGAGGAGGCCATTCGGCCCTTCGAGCCAGCACCGCTATTCCTTGTGATCATGGCTGATCGTCCCCTATCAATAACCCGTGCCTGCCTTCTCCCCATTTCCCTGGACTCCACTAGCCCCTAGAGCTCTATCTAACTCTCTTAAATCCATCCAGTGACTTGGCCTCCACTGCCCTCTGTGGCAGGGAATTCCACAAATTCACAACTCTGGGTGAAAACCTTTTTTCGCACCTCAGTCTTAAATGACCTCCCCTTTATTCTAAGACTGTGGCCCCTGGTTCTAGACTCGCCCAACATTGGGAACAGTTTTCCTGCATCTAGCTTGTCCAGTCCTTTTAAAATGTTATATGTTTCTATAAGATAGCCCCTCATCCTTCTAAACTCCAGTGAACACAAGTCTAGTCTTTTCAATCATTCCTCATATGACAGTCCCACCATCCCAGGGATCAATCTCGTGAACCTACGCTGCACTGCCTCAATCACAAGGGTGTCCTTCCTCAAATTATGAGATTAGGGTAGAGGGAGAGGTGGTGGCGTGTGCCTCATGGCCAGCTCCTCGTGGTGCTTGTTCATCTCTTGCTCTCCACACCTGGCAGCACCAGAGGATCAAACACCCTTGGCCACAACTATTCCCCCTATCAAAGATGCCTCCCGCTCCATTCCTCGCCCTGGCTAAGTAAGCTATGCTCAGGCTCTGCTGCTTCTTCCTATGTGTAGGCAGCAACTGAGGAGCACAGGTCCAGTGGTAAGGACTGCACAGAGCTGGTCAGGGGAGGCAGAGGAATGACTCTGGGATTGTTTGGAGTTAGTAGATAGGGTGATGATGTTCAAAGAATTTGCAACGGACCTGAAGCAATATGCCACGGTTGTTACTGACTTCATAAGGAAATGTGTGGAGGTGTGTGTTCCCACCAAAACCAAACCCAGCACATTGATGCAATGATAGAGAACGCCATCAACGCCTCTACTTCCTTAGAAGAATGTGGAGATTCAGTATGTTGACCAATAGTTTCTTGAACTTCCACAGGCATATTGACTGGTTGCATCACGGCCTGGTTTGGCAACTCGAATGCCCAGGGGGGGAAGAAGACTAGAAAGTGGTGCACACTGCCCAGTCCATCCCACCTTCGCACCACTGAAGGCACCTACAGGAGTCGCTGCCTCAAGAAGGCATTCAGCATCGGAGACCCACACCACCCTGGTCATGCTCTCATTTCACTTCTGTTATCGGGAAGACGGTACAGGAGCACCAGAAAGTGTAACGTCCAGGTTCAGGGGCAGCTTCTTCCCTACAACCACCAGGCTAGTAAACAGCGCCACCTCCAAATAGGCTCTAAAATCTATAGACTTGGGGACATTGTTATATATATTAAAAACATTGTTTTTGTTGTTTATTATGGGTTTTGCGGAGTGCTATGTGTTACATATGTGTTGTGCTGCTGCAAGTGAGAATGTCATGGTTCTATTTGGGGACATATGACAATAAAACACTCGTGCCTGTACCTGGGAGCACAGGGATGCCTGTACTGGGCCCGTTTGTTGATATGATCCACGTAGTAAACACCAAACTCTGGTGATTCCACGCGCTCCCAGCCAGGCGGCAACCCCTCCCGTTCCAGCGGGTGGCTCCAGTGCGTGGTGTTGGTGTTGTGGTCGATGTAGTATTTCCTGCCGCGCATGGTCCAGTCGGCCGACCAGCCCAGGGGGAGCGGCAGCTCGTCCGCAGCGTGGCTCGTCAGGTTCCCCGCAGACGTCGACGCAACTCGCCCGATACCTGAAACCCACACAACATTCCCGTCATCGCTCTGATGAAGAAATGGATCGTTCCAAAATCAAATCTTCTTGGAGGTTTATCCTGCAGAAAATCTTGCATTACCAGGAAAATACCAACAACAGAATCACTTCGACAAATATGGGAAAATGTAACAGGTTTATCGATATTAAAAGACTTTTGGGAAGAAAGTCTACAACGTATATACCGTTGTTCGTTAAATGCCAGACATACTTTGATACAATTCAAAGTATTACATAGATTACATTATTCAAAAATGAAATTAAATAGAATTTTTCCTAACATATCTCCATTGTGTGATAAATGTCAGTACATAGAAGCTGATTTAACGCATAGTTTTGTAACATGCACAAAATTTAACAGTTATTGGACTGACATTTTTTAAATCATCTCTATAGTTCTTAAGATTATATTGAATCCTGACCCAAAGCTAATAATATTTGGTGTTTTAGATTCAAATCAAACATTAACAGTGAATCAAAGAAATTTTCTTGATTACTGTTTAATGATTGGAAAAAAATTAATATTACAATTCTGGAAGGGACCATTATCCCCTACAATTAAAATGTGGACAGTGGAAATGTTGGAGACGTTGCATTTGGAGAGAATTAGGTTTGTCCTAATGGATAAATATGAACTTTTGGAACAAATATGGTCTCCATTCACTGATTATATGAAGGGGTAGCTGGGCTCAGCATTGTAACTCAACAAGTACCCAGTGGTAGGATCAGATGAAAAGATCTAATCTGAGATTTGTATACTTGTCTCTATATATATATATATATATATATATATTGTTATTTGAACTTGTTCCATTCATTGTTAAGATGTATACTTCAATTTTTTTTTAGTATAATAATAGTTTGCCAGTATTATTTTTAAAATTTTTATTATTTTGATTTTCCCCCCCGTTTTTCCTCTTTTTTTTCCTCTCACATATAACCAAAATCATAATTAGTATTATTTAATCACACTCTTTAAATTAAACATCTATTATTTCTTTACTCTTTTCACTCTCAAAAAAAAAAATTTGAGGCTTATATATATTGCTTTGTAATACTTATATAACTTTGGAAATATGTAAAATGTATATCTGAAAAAAACTGTTATATTATTTGTAATACGTATGGCTTCTAATAAAAATATTATAAAAAAAAAAGAAAATCCTGCATTGCAACTACAGGTAATGACATCTGAAGAAGGGTCGCCACCTATTCCTTTTCTTCAGAGATGCTGTCTGACCCGCTGAGTTACTCCAGCTTTGTACCTATTTTCGTAATGAAATCAAACACTCTTTATGTTAAGAGCAAAGTCCAGGCAACATCCCATTGAACCTCTTCCACACCCTTTCCAAAGCCTCCTTGTCCTTCCTGCAAGGATCTGAAATCAAATCCAGGTTGGATTTGTCTTGCATTTAGTAGGCACAACACAAGTGAATCATTTTCTCCATCGTCAGTAGATGCTGGCATTATAACACTACTTGGTCTGCTTCACTGAAGAAGGTTCTGCTAGTTTTGATCGATACGGTGTGGAAACAGGCCCTTCGGCCCACAGAGTCCATTCCATCCATCGATCACCTTTTCACGCGTTCTACGTTACCCCACTTTCACGTTCGCTCCCTACACCAGGGGCAATTTACAGAGGCCAGTTAACCTACACATAAACCTGCACGCCTTTGGGATGTGGGAAGAAACCGGAGCACCCGGAAGGAACCCATGCGATCGCAGGGAGATTGCACAAACTTCACACAGCAGCAGCCAAGGTCAGGACGGAACCCGTGTCTCTGGTGCTGTGAGGCAGTGACTTCACCAACGGTGCCACCTAAATTCCCCAAGTGAAACAGAGGGCAAAGCACAAAGTTGGAGGAAGTCAGCGGGTCAGGCAACATCGGTGGAGGGAATGGAGAGGTGACATATTGGGTCTGGTGTGCAAGGGTGTTGGTTGTTAACCTCTAGATATTGCCCCAAGGGTGTAGGGAATGCATGTGTAAGCAGGACAACATAGAACTAGTATGAATGGGTGATTGATGGTTGCCATGGACTCGGTGGGCCGAAGGGCCTGTGTCCCTGCTGTATCCATCACCCCAGATCATTCCCGGTGACTTCCTGCAGTTCCTGGTATTATGTGGACTGAATCAAATCGACAATAAAATAGAATAACGCTGGGTATAACTGGAACGTTCCAAAGTGAGGACACCGCTGGATAAATAGATTCTACTTTCTCCAAACAGTTACTGCCGAGTTTAGCAGAATAAGGGATGGCCTCATTGAAAGGCAAGGCTCAGAGGTTTTCATTGGACAAAAGCTGAACAGGTCAGACAACAATTGTGCAAAGAGAAGGTCGAAAGAACAGGTAACGTCTCGGGTCGGAACCCTTCATCACACCTGCTGTGTTACTCCAGCATTTTGTGTTTACCTTCGGGATAAACCAGCATCTGCAGTTCCTTCCTACATAGAGAGAGCTCTGACACAGGCCCTCATTACCAGTGTCCACCCATGAGTTGGCCCGGGCCGATTCTAAACAAGCCTCAGACGCTTCCCTGTGGGTGACTAGTTCAGAGGTATTTTTCAAAGGCTCACCTTTGCCGTCAGCTTGCTGAGAACAGACTCACCAACAACTGGGCAATGAACCAGATAGATCCTTTCACAATAGCTCAAGCACTCACTCCAATGCTCCTTCTCCATGTCGTCTGGCAGCCACAGGCAAGTTGGTGACTGAACATCTTTTTGAAATGCTGCAGTCCATCTGGTGAGAACACCTCCAACGCACGGTATGGGAAGGCACTCCACAGCTCAGTTACAACAGAAGGGCGATGTATCCTCGAGTGGGAATGGTATGTCACTTGGGAAGGGAAGCTAGCAAATTGTGGCAGCCACACATCTGATTAGTACAGGTGTTCTGGGGACAAGGCAGGAGAATGGGGGTGAGAGGGAGAGATAGATCAGCCACGATTAAATGGCGGAGTAAACTTGATGGGCCGAATGGCCTCATTCTGCTCCTATCACTTATGGACACCTACTGCCTCATTGTTACAGTAAACATGAGGTTTGAGATGGTGATCTGAGCAAGCACTCTGCATTTTGCAGCTGAAGTGCACTCGTTACTGAATCAGTATACATCTACAGTGGCAGACAGTACACCAATCCTACAGAATATTGTGGCCAGAGCAGAAACAGGGAGTTTCTCAAATCACTTACACTCATCCAAATCAGCCGAGTGCGGGTGGGCGGGAAGGACAGTAGAATCACCAGGGGTACTTGCCATCAATCATCCAGCCCCCGACTCGCTCTTGTGGAAAGACGATATGTGTTCCTGCCAAACTACGGGTCAGTTAAAAATGCAGATGCTGGTTTAAACCAAAGATAGACACAAAGTGCTGGAGTGACTCAGCGGGTCAGGCAGTCTCTCTCTCTCTCTCTCTCTTGTAAAAGGGTCAGGACCCATCGTTTTGGGTCGGGACCCATCTTCAGCCTCTGAAAAGGGACATCGAAGGGTCTCGACTCGAAACGCCACCCATCCCTTCTATCCAGAGAGGCTGCCCGTCCTGCTGCGTTACTCCAGCATTTTGTGTCTATTCCCGACTCGAAATGTCACACATCCAGGACATCAGACTGTCCTGCTTGGCTTTAAAGTGGGTGGGGAAGAGGGTTTAGAGGAGGGTCCCATTCTGCCTATACTGTTCTATGTGATTGCTACTGGCATCGTTAAGATATGGATAGTATCTTCGCCAGCACAGTTGAACACGCTATGCAGCAATAACTCTGTTATTTGGCAAAAAAATAGGAGGAACTGTACTAGTAGCTGCAACGAGAGCGGTGCTGAACCACTATCTACCTCACTGGTGTCCCTCCTACCTCCCTTGTTTGGAGATTGTTGGCTTTACCTTGCACGAAACGTTATTCCTTTATCATGTATCTATACACTGTAAATGGCTCGACTGTAGTCATGTATTGTCTTTCTGCTGACTGGTTAGCATGCAATAAAAAGCTTTTCACTGTACCTTCAGTACACGTGACAAACTAAACTGAAATGAACATGATGTCACTGACCAAAATAGTTGAAACAAGGCCAGAGCTAAAAATGTGTTCAAATTATAGCATTTCAAAAATTGCACAAAGGACTGCCGAAGTGTTGGCCAGGGGTGGACTGGACTGCATAATGACACTGGTTTTCAATACTGCACTACAGGAAGGGCTCTCCTATCTCCCTGAACCTATATAGCAGTGCACATTTCAATGGTAAACCCCAGCAACATCACCACTGCCTACACATCTGGCTCCACTTCACATCAAGGTCACCAACTTCTACAGATGCACCATTTTATCGAGATGCACCACAGCTTGGTTTGGGAAAAGCTGCATCCAAGACCGCAGGAAATTGTAGAGGTTCAAGTCTTGGCATCCTACGGAATGGTCACGAGGCTGCAATGCAGGCGCAGTTGCCCAAAAGTTCACAACATTAAATTTATTTTGTATGAAGTAAAGAGAGGTACACCATATTATAGGACCTGAAATGGTTGCGAGATTCTAGACCATTACCAATGATCTGTCGTAAACCTACCACATTGATGCGACAGCCAAGAAAACACACACACTTCCTGAGGAGACTAAGGAAATTCAGCATGCCTCTAGTTACTCAACAAACCTCCACCATAGAAAGCAGAGTTTAGTTTAGAGAAACAGCACGGAAACAGGCCCTTCGGCCCACAGGTCCGTGCCGACCGCACATTAAAACTATCCTACACCCACTAGGGACAATTTTTACATTTACCAAGCCAATTAACCTACAAACCTGCACGTCTTTGAAGTGTGGGAGAAAATCGAAGATCTCGGTAAAAACCCAAGCAGGTCACGGGGAGAATGTACAAACTCCGCACAGACAGAACCCGTAGGCGGGATCGAACCTGGGTGTCCGGTGCTGCATTCGCTGTAAGGCAGCAACTCTACCGCTGAGCCACTTGGTTTGGGTACAGCTCTGCCCAAGACTGCAAGAAATTAGAGTTATGGAAGCAACCCAGTCCATCACTCGGTCCCAGACATCCCACCATCTACTCCATCAACACTTCACACTGGCTCAGAAAAGCAGCCAACATAAACCAGGACTTGTCCCACCGTGGTCATCCTTTCTTCCCCTTGCTCCCGTCCAGCAGAACCAGGCACGTGCCGTCAGGATAGACAAGGTAGGCACTGCCTACCTGGACTAAAATTATAAAATGGTAATTATTAAATATCTATATAATTAAAACTCTGATCTTGACCACTTCCTGTTGCACTGCATATTGATTTTAGAAAAAACGCTACCACTTACGGCTGGGATTTTTGGCCATCTTACTCAGAGTACCCCTCCACTGCGCAGGACAAGAGGATTTTTCCCATCGATTAAAAATAAAAGACATTAATGTTTAAAAAAAATGTTGATCCTCTTTCCTGTCAATCACGCCATGAAGGCCACGCCCCTTCCGGAGGGCCTATAAAACCCGGAAGTGTGGAGGTGCCTCAGTTCTCTGGAAGATGGGGGAGCGAGAGGTCGCAACTGTCAGTCTGAGCTGTGAATAACACTGAACACATGACTACTAAACTGTGAGTGGTTTTACTGACCTGTGAGGGCCCTTAATGTGGCTTGAAAATGTAGTTTGAAAATGCAAAAGTGTGTTTTGGTTTGAAAATGCAAAAGTGTGTTTTGGTTTGAAAATGCTACAGTTGCATTTGGTTTGGTTTGAAAATGCTACAGTTGCCTTTAGTTGGGTTTGAAAATGTTAGTTGCCTTTGGTTGGGTTTGAAAATGCTACAGTTGCTTTGCCTAATTGAAGTTGCCTTGCCTAATTGAAGTTGCCTGGCCTTCTATATAATTAAAAGTCTAATCTTGACCACTTCCTGTTTGTGTTGTATATTGAATTTAGAAAAAAACGCTACCACGTACGGCTGTGATTTTGGGCCATCTTACTCTGTCCCCCTCCGCTGATCAGGCGCCGAGGAATTTTCCCATTGATGAAAAATAAAAGTTATTAGTGTTGAAAAAATGTTGAGATTCTCTCTCCTATGAATCACTCCATGAAGGCCACACCCCTTCTGGTGGGAAGGGCGGGGTGGAGGGACTATAAAACCCAGAAGTGTGGGCGTGGCTCAGTCTCTGCAAGATGGGAGAGGGAGAGGGAGAGGTCACGACTCTCTGTCTTTGCACCATGCTTGAAATGGTATGAAACTGCACTTGAATTTGGTGGCCTTGCACCCTGCTTGAAATGGTATGAAACCACACTTGAATTTGGTGGCCTTGCATCCTGCTTGAAATGTTATGAAACTGCATTTGAATTTGGTTGCCTTGCACCCTGCTTGAAATGGTATGAAACTGCACTTGAATTTGGTGGCCTTGCACCCTGCTTGAATGGTAGGAAACTGAATTTGGTGGCCTTGCACCTTGCTCGAAATGGTATGAAACTGCACTTGAATTTGGTGGTCTTGCACCCTGCTTGAAGTGGTATGAAACTGCACTTGAATTTGGTGGCCTTGCACCATACTTGAAGTGGTATGAAACTGCACTTCAATTTGTTGGCCTTGCACCCTGCTTGAAATGGTATGAAACTGCACTTGAATTTGGTGGCCTTGCACCCTGCTTGAAGTGGTGTGAAACTGCACTTGAATTTGGTGGCCTTGCACCCTGCTTGAAATGGAATTTCAAGGAATAGCCGTGAATCAACTGCCAGCCCACCAGCCGTGAGTGAGCTGCCAGCACAACAGGCTTGAGTGACTGAGCCGCTAACCCAAGAATCTATTCGGCCTACAATGTCCATACTAGTCCTCTGGAAACCAATCCGTTCAGCCCACAACACCCATACTAGCGCTCCAGAAACCGCACTGGCCACCAATATTGGAATTGGGGAGAGGTGGAATATTGCGTTGGGGGAACAGCCCTCCCGTGTGAAGCTGGGACCCAACGGGTCCCACTTAGTCTAGTAAATAGTAAAGGCATGGGAGAATAATGCCTACCCAAGCGTTCGATCTCTTAGGTAGGCATAATTCTCCATACCTTTCATCCACAGTCGTGCTGTCGATGCTGCTGCAAGCCGTCAATTTCTAGGGTACCGAAGGCAGCTGAAATTCAGCCTTTGCAGTACTGCGCATATCAGCGCAAGTTTCTGGCGGGGTTTCAAACATGGATTGCCATTTGCCAAGAGTATCTTAAGAAACAAAGTGAGATAAATGGAGTTTGTGTATAAATGATGTGGTAAGTAAATTTCTTGGTGCTATAGGTTTTTAAATACCGTATTTCCCGGTAATGAAGACGCTATTTTTTACCCAAAAATAAAGACACACACACACACACCACGAAGGTGGGGGCCAGGTACAGCGGAGGAGCGCTTTCTGCGTGTTGAAGAACAAAGTAAACGGCTGCCACAGAGCATGGTAAGTCCTTTAGAGAGCGCGGGAGGGAGAGAAGGACAGAGAAGGGGAGAGATCGGGGGGAGAAGGAGTGGAGACAGTTTTAATAAGTTTAATAAAGTTAGCGGGCATTTTCCCTTCCGGCGGATCTTCCCACTTAGGAAACCTGAACGGAAACCTCTGGAGACCTTGCGCCCCACCAAGGTTTCCATGAGGTTCCCGGAGGTTCCTGTCACTCTCCCTAATTGTGGAAAGTGGTTTCCGCGTAATCGCGGCTTCTGCTATGTTCCTGCGATTATTTCAAAAAAACCAAAACCAGCCGCAACTAAAAATAGGTTGCAGATTTGTCAAAGCCAGTGGTGGGGTCGCATTTTTACTTACAGCAAGTCGAAGGCCTTCACTTACAGGCTATTCTGATTGGCTCATTGGAGTTTTCAGCAAATACATCTTATTTGGTTTTCAGGACCTAGAAGATCCGCCGGAAGGTAAAATGCCCGCTAACTTTATTAAACTTCCTAAAACTGTCTCCACTCCTCTCTCCCCCCCCCCTTCCTCTGTCCTTCTCTCCCTCCCGCGCTCTCTACAGGACTTACCGTGCTCTGTGGCAGCCGTTTACTTTCCTCTTTACACGGAGAAAACGCTCCTCCGCTGTCCCTGGCCCCCACCTGCATGATGTGTTTTTGTGCGCGCGGTCGGCTGCAAAGATCCTTGGTCAGTAGATGCAGCTCATGCTTCGGTTGAGGCTTTCCAGGCAATTGACCAGAACCTCTGCCTATTGTACTTGAGTTTGCATTGGCTGTATCTATGAATGGTATATCTGATCTGATTGGATGGCATTCAAGCCATGCTTTTCACTGTACCTATATGTGATGATAATAACGCTAAGGCAAAGAAGTCTTCATCTGTGTAGAGAATCTATCTATACTCAGAAAGCTGAGAAGAAGGCTTACCTGCTGGAAATCTCCCTTGCCCCTGTGGTATCCGTGCAAAAGGGTCAGGTGTGTGGTCGTAGTATCTATAGTCATCGCGGAAACGCTCAGCTAAATGCCGCCGCCTCTGCCCATCTTCGTAATACGGGTCGGGGTAGTAGTAATGAGCCGGCTGGCTGGCGTCGCCGTTTTCAGAGGTGGCTTCAGCTAAGAAAGTCTGTGACGAGACGCCATACTCTCGAGGCACCTCGGATATGTTGCGTGGGACGTAGGATGGACCCGGAGGTCTGTTACTCTCACGTCGGACGATCTCACGCGCCGGCCTTTGGACAGGACCTCGCAGGAAGCTTTGGTTTCGGGAAACCACGTCAGCCGAGGCATAGGCAGATGTTCCCGACTCAACTAAAACATCAGTCCGCCTTGGAATAGTTGGCCCGTGGCGAATAAACGAAGGCATTAGATCTGTAATTAGAGAGCAGCATTACAATTATAACTTTAAAAAGCAAGAATAAGAAAGGTTTTAGACAATAGGTGCAGGAGTAGGCCATTTGGCCCTTCATGCCAGCACCGTAATTCAATGTGATCATGGCTGATCATCCCCAATCAGTACCCTGTTCCTGCCTTTCCCTAATTCCCCTGACTTTGCTATCTTTAAGAGCCCTATCTAGCTCTATCTTGAAAGTATCCAGAGAACCTGCCTCCACCGCCCTCTGAGACAGTGAATTCCACAGACTCACCACTCTCTGTGAGAAAAAGTGTTTCCTCGTCTCCGTTCTAAATGGCTTACCCCTTATTCTTAAACTGTGGCCCCTGGTTCTGGACTCCCCCTACAATCCGGAAGTGGCGGCGCTGCCTGGCAGCTGCAGCTCACCTGCAGTCCTTCTGTTTTTTCTTTTCTTTTTGTCGTCTTGTGTCTGTTTTAGTTAGAATTTTGGTTTATTAGGCTGTGTATGTGTGTGGGGGTTGGGGGGGGGGAACAGGGTTTTAGTCTCTCCCTTCGGGGGGGGGGCGACTTTTCTTGTCGTGTCCCCCGTCACCGTCTCCGTCTGCGCTGAGGCCTAATGGCGGAGCTGGCGGCCTCGGAGGCCCGGCTTCAGAGCTGCAGCGTTCCAGCAGCGACCCGGCTTCAGAGCTGCGGTGCTCCAGTGTTGGTCCCGGCTTCAGAGCTGTGGCAGTGTTCTGGCAGTGGAGGCAGCCCGGTTTCGGAGGCTCGGCCGCGGGCCTAGTGGACGATAACATCGGAGGCCTGGATCGCCTCAGCGCAGAGGGAGAACAAGGAGGGAAGAAGACAAAGACTTTAAGACCTTTGCCTTCCACCACAGTGAGGAGGTGCCTGGTGAACTCACTGTGGTGGATGTTAAATATGTGTTTATTGTGTGTTTTGTTTTTTATTTGTTTTTATTGTTTTTATTTGTTTTTTTTATTTGTTTTGTTTTTCAGACCGAAAGGTCTGAATGACAATAAAGGATACTTTACTTTACATTACATCGGGAACATGTTTCCTGTCTCCAGCGTGTCCAAACCCTTAATAATCTTGTGTTCAATAAGATTCCCTCTCATCCTTCTAAACTCCAGAGTGTACAAGCCCAGCCGCTCCATTCTCTCAGCATATAACAGTCCCGCCATCCCGGGAATGTTTCGTGCAACATTCAACATGATTCAACTGTTACAGCCAATTCAAAAATGACTTGGGGACAAGTAGAACTTGATCCAGTCAGGGCAAGATTCCAATAATCAGAATGCTGGATAGTTCATGAGGGTCTGGTTTCCATGCTCCCCTTAATGCCACCCGGTTCTATGGCACAAGTTCCCTTTATAACCATATAACAATTACAGCACGGAAACAGGCCTTCTCGGCCCTTCCAGTCCATGCTGACCATTTATTTTCCCCTAGTCCCATCTACCTGCACTCAGACCATACCCCTCCATTCCCTTCCCGTCCATATACCTATCCACTTTACTTTAAAATGTTAAAATCGATCCTGCCTCCACCACTTCTGCTGGAAGATCATTCCACACAGCCACCACTCTCTGAGTAAAGAAGTTCCCCCTCATGTTACCCCTAAACTTCTGTCCCTTCATTCTCATGTCATGCCCTCTTGTTTGAATCTTCCCTACCGTCAATGGGAAAAGCTTATCCACGTCAACTATGTCTATCCCTTTAACCTTGCCATGTTTACTGGAAAATCTTCCCCAAGAAGTTTGTCAACGTACTAATAGGAACAACGTCTGATGTCACATAGAAAATAGGTGGAGGAGGCCATTCGGCCTTTCGAGCCAGCACCGCCATTCATCGTGATCATGGCTGATTGTCCCCTATCAATAACCCGTGCCTGCCTTCTCCCCGTATCCCATGACTCCACTAGCCCCTAGAGCTCTAACTCTCTTAAATTCATCCAGTGATTTGGCCTCCACTGCCCTCTGTGGCAGGGAATTCCACAAATTCACAACTCTCTGGGTGAAAAAGTTTTTTCTCACCTAAGTCTTAAATGACCTCCCCTTCATTCTAAGACTGTGGCCCCTGGTTCTGGACTCGCCCAACATTGGGAACATTTTTCCTGCATGTTGTACAAGCGAGTCGAACATGTTGACCAATGGGCCAAGTATGCTCAATTATGTTCACTCGATTTCTTCAAAACGAAGTGTCAACATGTTCTACAGAGGCCCGACAAGATAAAGAATTAGATTTTTCAATTTCTCTTCCAGTAACTTTTCTGAAACAAAATTAAAATCACCCAAATGGCATACATAGATGGTAATCATTCCTATCAAGAATGATTATTCACCATTACACAAACACAACTGCAGAAAACATAGAATACAACACAGAAACAGGGCCCTCGACACACAATGTCGGTCCAACACGATGCACGTTTATCTAATCTCCTCTGCCTCCCTGTCATCCACATCCCTCGTTGGCTGCATATCCATGTGCCTACCGAATTGCCTCTTAAATGCCACTTTCGTATCTGTCTCCACCACCAATCTTAACATTGGTTTTCAGGCACTGAAACTGGGTCCCTCTCACCTTAAAGCTATGTCCTCTATTTGACACTTCCACCCTGGAAAAAGAGATTCTGACTGTCCTATCTCTGCCTCTCATTATTTTATGTATTTTAGTTTTAGTTTAATTGAGAGATAGGGTGCAGAAACAGGTCCTTTGGCCCACCGAGTCCACACCAACCAGCGATCCCCGTACATTAACACTATCCTGCACCCACTGGGGACAGTTTTATACCGTGCCAATTAACCTACAAACTAATTTAGGCTTGTGAGAATGCAAACTCGGGTGATGACGTAGAATGCAATCTGCAAGACGTTTTGAGTCGAGATCCTTCTTCAGACTGAGAGTCGGGGAGAGGGAAACTAGAGATATGGAAGGGTAAGGTGTGAAAAGGAGAGATCAAAGTAGACAATGTTCAAGGAAATGGCTCATTGTTGGCTGAGAGGGATGCTATCATGATCCGAGCTACAGGGAGAGGTTGGGCAGGCTATGACTTTATTCTTTGGAATGCAGGAGGCTGAGGGGTGATCTTATAGAGGTGTATAAAATCACGAGGAGAATAGAGAAGATGAATGCAGAGTCTTTTACCCAGAGTAGGGGAATAAAAAACAAGAGGACATATGTTTAAGGTAAAAGCAGCAAGATTTAATAGGAACCTAAAAGGTAATTTATTCACACAGAGGGTGGAGGATGTATGGAATGAGCTGCCAGAGGAGATAGAGGAGGAGGCGGGTACTATAACAACATTTAAAAAACATATAGATAGGTGCATGGATAGGAACGGTTTAGAGAAATATGATCCAAATGTAGGCAAATGACACTATTAGATGGGGCATCTTGGTAAGCAGGTAAGAATGTTGAGAATGTCAGTAATGATATTATTTAGCCACATTTGTTTACCAAATCTAATTTAGATTTATGAGTATAGAATGTGGAATGCAAATTGGGGTGTGGATTTGAAGATCACCACATCCAATCATCTTGCTACAACTTATTACATCAGAAGTAATATAGATCAAGAAAAGCTGGAGATTGTCTTTGGTCTTGGCATTGTTTGCTCAAGCAAGAGGAACAGCTATTTAATATTATTGATCAAGGAACAATCACCTGTATGGATTAGGGCAGCACAGTGGCAGAGTTGCTGCCTTACAACGCCAGAGACCCGGGTTCGATCCTGATGACGGGTGCTGTCTGTACAGAGTTTGTACGTTCTCTCCGTGACCTGCGTGGGTTTTTTCCAAGAACTTCGGCTTCATCACAGTCCAAAGACACATAGTTTTGTGGGTTAATCGCTTGGTATATATGTAAAAAATTGTCCCTAGTGTAGGATTAAGTGCGGGGATCACTGGTCGGTGTGGATTTGATGGGTCGAACGGGCTGTTTCCGCGCTGTATCTCTAAAACTAAATGCCTTATGCGACTGCAGACACAAAGGAGAGCGGATGCTGGAATTGTGAGCAATGAGGACTGCAGTCTTCCACAGAACATCATGCTTGCACAAGCTCCATAGGGAGGAGCAAATGCCACCTGAACACAAGTCGTGGTCTGATCAACCACGGCTGGGTCGTCTGGGCGAGGGCGTCTGATGTTGAAAGACCTGAAACACCCAATGACCCCAGGTTACATCACTGATGATGTGTTCAGGAGCATCATAGATGTATTTTTATCAATGCCTTCCTGGCCATTAAAGAGCCTCAGCTCTGCCACGTGGGTGGCAGTGGGGAGGCCGAACAGGAACCGAGGAATGGTATGTTGATCCTTGAAATGTGCAATTTACACAGAATTATTGTTTCCGTAAGATTAGCAGCAAACTTTGGAACCAATAATTTAGACAGGTCAAATTCAGTTTCCTTTGGAATCTAATTTGAGACAACAAAACAGTGGGAAGTGCTCAAACCTTGCAACTCATTCCTCTTGGACAACTGTGATCTAACAGCTTCAGCAGACATTAATGAGTAGCAGTGTAATAAAGGCTGCTAACTATATTTCATTTGAAATTGAAAAGGGACAAAATTGAGCAGCATTGATAATAAACAGACAGTGACTGCAAACAAACCTCTAATCCAGCATCCTGTAACTTGCCAGTTTCACGTTAAAACATATGTCACTAATCAGTTTAGTTTAGGTTTAGAGATACAGATGCTTCAGCCCACCGAGTCCATACCAACCTACGATTCCCACGCATTAACACTATCCCACACACACACACACACTCGGGACAATTTACAATTTTACAAAGCCAATTAACCTACAAACTGGTCCGTCTTTGGAGTGCGGGGGAAGCCAAAAATCTCAGAGAGAACCCAGGTAGGTCACGGGGAGAACGTACAAACACCAGTGATTGGCCCAAAAAGCTGGAGTAACTCAGCGGAACAGGCAACATCTCTGGAGAGAAGAAATGGGTGACGTTTTGGGTCGAGACCCTTCTTCAGGCAAACTGCGTACAGACATGCTCCTGTGATCAGGATCAAACCTGGGTCTATGTCGATGTAAGGCAGTAAATCTACCGTTATGCCACTGTGCCACCCCGGATGACCCTGAATTCATGTCCTGAGCTATCTACTTCATTGGTGACCCTCGGACAATCTTTGATAGGACTTTACTGGTTTTACTTTGTACTAAACGTTATTCCCTTATAGTGTATCTGTGGATGGCTCGATTGTAATCATGTTCTGTCTTTCTGCTGACTGATTAGCACACAACGAAAGCTTTTCACTGTACCGTGACAATAAACTAAACTCAAACATATGGACAACAATAGAGCAAGTACCAACATTTTCAAACAAAAACAGATAAATGCCTCTTGAACTTCCTACAATAAAGTTACATTCTAAACACAACATTTAAGAGGCACCTAAATTAGAATTTGGAAACTTGATCAAAAATCGTGAAGTTGTACAAACAGCAAAAAAAGGAGCAGGAAGAGACAACGTGGTCCATTCAACTTACTCATCAGATCAATATCATCATGGATAATCTTGTTTAGTTTAGACATACCCTGTGGAACGTGGCGCTTGGGCAGCCGAGTCCACGCCAACCAACCATTATGCGTTCACACTAGTACTATCACACACACACACACACAAGGGGCAATTAAGAGAAGCCATTCAACCCACAAACTTGCATATCATTGAATGGTGGGAGGAAACCCGAGCGCCCAGAGTAAACCCACGTGGTCACAGGGAGAGGGTACAAACTCCGTACGAACAGCACCCGAGGTCAGGATTGAACCTGGGTCTTTGGCGCTGTAAGGCAGCAGCTCTACCGCTGCGCCACCCTGTTGCCCAGGGTACACTGATCACCCAGGGCTTGCCCCTGCTCCAATTTCTCACATACCCCATTATGTCAATTGGCAAGGAGTGCAGGATCCACAAACGGACTCAATAATGGTGCAGTGTCGACACAAAACGCTGGAGAAACTCAGCGGGTGAGGAGGCAGCATCTATGGAGAGAAGGAATTGGCGACGCTTCGGGTCGAGACCCTTCTTCAGACTTCAGTGTTTACTTTTACCAGCTCACAAACAGTTGTGACAAAGCACATGTCAACAAAATAGAGAGAGTACAGAGGAGATTTACTAGAATGTTGCCTGGGTTCCAGCGACTAAGTTACAGAGAAAGGTTGAACAAGTTAGGTCTTTTTTCTTTGGAGCGCAGAAGGTTAAGGGGGGACTTGATTGAGATCTTTAAAATGATGAAAGGGATAGACAGAGTTGACGTGGATAAGCTTTTCCCATTGAGAGTAAGGAAGATTCAAATCTTCCCTACCCTCAAGAGGGCATGACATGAGAATTAAGGGACAGAAGTTTAGGGGTAACATGAGGGGGAACTTCTTTACTCAGAGAGTGGTGGCTGTGTGGAATGATCTTCCTGCAGAAGTGGTGGAGGCAGGATCGATTTTAACATTTAAAAGTAAAGTGGATAGGTATATGGATGGGAAGGGAATGGAGGGGTGTGGTCTGAGTGCAGGTAGATGGGACTAGGGGAAAATAAATGATCGGCACGGACTGGAAGGGCCGAAAAGGCCTGTTTCCGTGCTGTAATTGTTATATGATTATATGGTTATAACCTTTCTCTAGAAATAGTGCACATTCACTCAGCCTTACTTCGAATAGGAGCAGAATTAGGCTCATAAAGTCGGAGTAACCATTCAATCATGGCTGATCTAGCTTTCCCTCTTAACCCCATCTTCCTGCCTTCTCCCCATAACCCGTACTAATCAAGAATCTAACTATCTCTGCCTTAAAAATATCCACCAACTCGGCCTCCACAGCCTTCTGTGGCAATGGATTCCACAGGACAGTGCTGACCATATACTAATCTGTGGGTTACACAAAAAGCAGGAGAAACTCAGCGGGTGCAGCAGCATCTAAGGAGAGAAGGAGATAGGCGACGTTTCGGGTCGAGACCCTTCTTCAGACTAATCTATACTAATCTGTGACTGATTTACACCACTCAGTTAACCAGCCCACAATAAGGAGCACCACCAAGTGCCATATAAAGTTCGGCAATGTTGCATCAACATTCCTTGCTTACAATATAAACTTTACCAATTATTCAAGCAAGATTTGACTAAGTGTAAATTTAAGAATACTGTTTTAATGCAAGGCCTAGTGAGATGGGCTGACAGAAGTGTCCACAGTGTTACATCAAACAGTGAAGAACAGGAACAGGTCCTTTGGCCGGGGCAGCTGGAATAATGAAGTGCCTCTGGCTCTGGAATACTGTAGTAAATACAAAAGTTTGTCAAGACAGAGCGCTGGAGGCACTCAGCAGCTCAGGCAGCATCTGTGGAAGGAATGGACAGGCGACATTTCGGGTCGGGACCCTTCCTCAATCCAGCATCTGCTGTTCCTTATGTTGGAGAAGGGTCACAGCTGGAAATGTCACCTGTCCATCCCCTTCACCGACACTGCCTACCTCCAGCACTTTGTGCGTTTTCCTCGATTCCAACACTTGCAGTTTCTTGCGTCCCGAGCTTTACAGCTCCCAGTCCCTGCGACCACTACCGGATATCAAACTGGACGTGAACAGAACTGGCTTCTGCAATTATGGCGACCTCGAGAAAAGGCCAAGGCAGATCATAAACGAGGCACTACGACAAATGCTTCACCACATATCTGGCATAATCATCCTCCCCCCAAATCTGAAGAGCAATTTCCCTCTACTGAAAATAACCTGGCACATTGCTGCTGGCATCAATAACGATTCAAATGTAACACCGTTTGGCATACTTTCAGCAAAGTAGATACACAAGAATGCTCTCTCTGAAAAACATCCGGGAATAAGCATCTGCATCACATCTGCTGCCCGGCCCAGTCCTGCTCTTCCTGCATCAAACAGCGTACTGAAGGCCGTCGGTCCTCGCTCACTTAGGGGTCAGTCGGCAGTGAGTGCCTCACCGGGGGAACTGTAAACACTCCGGTCCCCACTTGCTCTCGTCCGCCACCCTCTCCAGCATGCCCGAGCCCCCTCTCTCACCCAGCTGACCTCTACCCCACAGATACTCTCCAAGCTTTGACCCTCCCCCTATATATTCCTCACCCCTCCCCAACACACCTCTCTTCCCCCACCCCCACCCCCTTGGCTGGCTTAACACCGCATCCCCTCCCCACTGCCCCAACATCCTATATGGTTATATGGTGCTACAATTACAGCACGGAAACAGGCCTTCTCGGCCCTTCTAGTCCGTGCCGAACACTTACTCTCCCCTCGTCCCATCTACCTGCACTTAGACCATAACCTTCCATTCCTTTCCCGTCCATATACCTATCCAATTTATTTTTAAATGATAAAATCGAACCTGCCTCCACCACTTCCACTGGAAGCTCATTCCACACAGCCACCACTCTCTGAGTAAAGAAGTTCCCCCTCATGTTGCCCCTAAACTTCTGTCCTTTAATTCTCATGTCATGCCCTCTTGTTTGAATCTTCCTTACCCTCAATGGAAAAAGCTTATCCACGTCAACTCTGTCTATCTCTCTCATCATTTTAAAGACCTCAATCAAGTCCCTGCTTAACCCTCTGCACTCCAATGAATAAAGAGCCTTATTATAAAGTCTATAAAGTCCCCCCTTACCCCTCCCCATTGCCCAAACATCCTGTCTCCCCTTACCCCCTCACATCCCATACCCCCCTACCCACACCCTCCCTCCCCCCACATACCCACACCCTCCCTCCCCTCACACCCCCTACCCACACCCCCCCTCCCTCACACCCCCTACCCCCCCTCCCTCACACCCCCTACCCATACCCTCCCTCCCTCCCCCTACCCATACCCTCCCTCCCCTCCCCCTCCCTCGCACCCCTACCCCCCTCCCTCCCCCAACCCACACCCTCCCTCCCCTCCCCCCCTCCCTCCCCCCCTCCCTCCCCCCCTCCCCTCACACCCCCTACCCATACCCTGCCTCCCCCCCTCCCTCCCTCACACCCCTACCCCCCTCCCTCCCTCCCTCACACCCCTACCCCCCTCCCTCCCTCACACCCCTACCCCCCTCCCTCCCTCACACCCCTACCCCCCTCCCTCCCCTCACACCCCTACCCACACCCTCCCTCCCCTCACACCCCCTACCCACACCCTCCCTCCCTCCCTCACACCCCTACCCCCCTCCTCCCTCACACCCCCTACCCACACCCTCCCTCACACCCCCTACCCCCCTCCCTCCCTCATACCCCCTCCCTCCCTCCCACCCCCTACCCACACCCTCACACCCCTACCCCCCTCCTCCCTCACACCCCTCCCCCCCTCCCTCCCTCACACCCCTACCCCCCTCCTCCCTCACACCCCTACCCCCCTCCTCCCTCACACCCCTACCCCCCTCCCTCCCTCACACCCCTACCCCCCTCCCTCCCTCACACCCCTACCCCCCTCCTCCCTCACACCCCTACCCCCCCTCCTCCCTCACACCCCTACCCCCCTCCCTCCCTCACACCCCTACCCCCCTCCTCCCTCACACCCCTCCCCCCCTCCTCCCTCACACCCCTCCCCCCTCCCTCCCTCACACCCCTCCCCCCCTCCTCCCTCACACCCCTCCCCCCCTCCCTCCCTCATACCCCTACCCCCCTCCTCCCTCACACCCCTCCCCCCCTCCTCCCTCACACCCCTCCCCCCCTCCCTCCCTCACACCCCTACCCCCCTCCTCCCTCACACCCCTACCCCCCTCCCTCCCTCACACCCCTACCCCCCTCCTCCCTCACACCCCTACCCCCCTCCTCCCTCACACCCCTACCCACACCCTCCCTCACACCCCTACCCCCCTCCTCCCTCACACCCCTACCCACACCCTCCCTCACACCCCTATCCCCCTCCTCCCTCACACCCCTACCCACACCCTCCCTCACACCCCTATCCCCCTCCTCCCTCACACCCCTACCCCCCTCCCTCCCTCACACCCCTATCCCCCTCCTCCCTCACACCCCTACCCCCCTCCCTCCCTCACACCCCTATCCCCCTCCTCCCTCACACCCCCTACCCACACCCTCCCTCACACCCCTACCCACACCCTCCCTCACACCCCTATCCCCCTCCTCCCTCACACCCCTACCCCCCTCCCTCCCTCACACCCCTATCCCCCTCCTCCCTCACACCCCTACCCCCCTCCCTCCCTCACACCCCTATCCCCCTCCTCCCTCACACCCCCTACCCACACCCTCCCTCACACCCCTACCCACACCCTCCCTCACACCCCTACCCCCCTCCCTCCCTCACACCCCTATCCCCCTCCTCCCTCACACCCCTACCCACACCCTCCCTCACACCCCTATCCCCCTCCTCCCTCACACCCCTACCCCCCTCCCTCCCTCACACCCCTACCCCCCTCCCTCCCTCACACCCCTACCCCCCTCCCCCCCAGGCCGGCACTCACCGCCCAGCAGCGGCGACGTCTCCTTCTTCACGTACCTCCCCTGCACCTCCAGCGGCTTCGACGCCTCCGCTTTGCTCTTCTTCCGCGACAGCATCTCAGCGGCGCCGCATCCCCGGCCCTGACCCCAGCCCCAGCCCCAGCCCCAGCCCTGCTCCCCTCAGCCCCGCCGCCCGGCCTCGGCCCCGCGCCCGCGCCCAGCACCAGGCCCCGCTCGCGCCCGCGCCTAGCCCCGCCCCCGCCGCTCGTGCTCGTCCCCGCGCCCAGCACCAGGCCCCGCCCCCGCCGCTCGAGCTCGGCCCCGCCCGCGCCTAGCCCCGCCCCCGCCGCTCGTGCTCGTCCCCGCGCCCAGCACCAGGCCCCGCCCCCGCCGCTCGAGCTCGGCCCCGCCCGCGCCTAGCCCCGCCCCCGCCGCTCGAGCTCGTCCACGCGCCCAGCACCAGGCCCCGCTCGCGCCTAGCCCCGCCCCCGCCGCTCGTGCTCATCCACGTGCCCCGCCCAGCCCCGTCCCCGCGCCCAGCACCAGGCCCCGCCCCCGCCGCTCGAGCTCGGCCCCGCCCGCGCCTAGCCCCGCCCCCGCCGCTCGAGCTCGTCCCCCGCGCCCAGCACCAGGCCCCGCCCCCGCCGCTCGTGCTCGTCCCCGCGCCCAGCACCAGGCCCCGCTCGCGCCCGCTCTGCTGGGAGCCGCCCGCATGCGCAGTGAGAGCCGGCCGGGTCCGAGTCCACCACCTCCCTCCCTCTCGTTCGCTCTCCGTGTTTCGTCAAAGAAAAATCCAGAATAAACACCGGTGAATTTAACAGCGGCCTCATATTAAATTATGGGGATTTTTATCGTTGGGCTAGATAAGATAATAATTGATGTAAAGATTCTTTAACTTCTCATGTATCTAAAAGCGAAACGGGATTTGTGTTGGTCCACTAACCACGTGTGAGGATATCAGCGAGTTCGGTATTCCGACTGCGCATGTCCAGGTCATAGTGCACTTGCTATAAACAGTCTCGGCAACGGTGGTAGATTAAAAAATGCTGGGGAAACCTCAGCGGGTGGGGCAGCATTGATGGAGCAAAGGAAATAGGCAGTGTTTCGGGTCGAGACCCTTCAGACGCAAAGATGCTGAGCCACTGGGAGATTGGGTTGGTTCGACAAACTAAAAACCCACTGACTCCCATGGTTATCTGGACCAAAGATCCTATAACGAGCAAGACAGCCCACTCGCCGAAAAAGACCTGGTAGTGTCACGGGCAGATTCATGGATAATTTTCGGCCCCATTTCCGTAACCAGCTTCTGTCTCCACACCAAAAATCCCATATCCTCGTAAAAATAAAAGTTATTTGGTAAAAATCTTCTCCTCATTTTCAGAATTATAATTTATTAACACAAACTGTTCCCCCGCAATGTTGATTACACTGCGAGAGGGATTTACAAAGTCGGGTCAGGTTACTGAAATGGATGAAAACAAAGGCCCAACGTTCCGCTCTGTTGCGTACTACACACGTCAGCCCATTGCATTTAGCAGGAGTGCTGTATCTTGCTCCGCTATAGGATCTTTGATCTGGACTACACTTCTTCCCACCCTGCTTCCTGTCAGGGCTCTATCTCCTACACCCAATTCCTCTGTCTGCGCCAGGATGAGGTGTTCCAAATCAGGGCATCAGAGATGTCCTCATTCTTTAGGGGCAAGCAGAGATGTTCCCCTCTTTGACTATAGATGAGGCACTCACCAGAGTCTCCTCTATATCCCGTAGCTCTGCTCTCACTCACCATCCCCCCCCCCCCCCCCCATTCGTAACAAGGACAGAGTCTCCTTGTCCTCACCTTCCACCCTACCAGCCGTCACATACAACAGATAATTCTCCGACATCTTCACCACCTCCAAAGCAGTCCGACCATTGGCCACATCTTCCCATCTACTCCCCTTTCGGCTTTCCGCTGAGACCGCTCCCTCCGTAACGCCCTGGTCAATTCGTCCCTTCCCACCCAAACCACCCCCTCCCCTGGTATTTTCCCTTGAAACCGCAGGAAATGCTATACTTGTCGCTTTATCTCCCCCCTCGATCTAAGGATCCAAGCAGTTTTCCAGGTGAGGCAAAGATTCACCTGCACCTCCTCCAACCTCATCTATTGCATCCGCTGCTCCAGGTGTCCTAAAAAAACATTTTGACCTACATTGGCAACGGTGGAGCTGCATTGTGCGCAGGCTTGCGTTTTCTTCGGGGTCGGAGGTCGGCAGTCAGCTCTCGCTCCGGCTCTCAAGCACCGAACTATACTCACTGTATCTACAGTGCTTTGTTCGATTTTTATTTATAGAGTTTGACCTTGCGTTTTTTGGAATACCGAACTAGCTTATTGTGAGTATCGACACGTACACTTCCTGTCCAAACATTTCTGCGAGAGGAATGGTATGAGGCAGAGTTACCAACCTGCCGCTTTTGATACTATTATTCTGTGATATTCATGGCGTTAGCAATAGTTAATTGGACCTTTTTTTCATACTTGATTACTTGGTTGAATTAGTTACAATTTAGGTGGCTAAAATGCAAAAAAAAAAGGTATTTGCTTTATTTCGGTAAATTCTGTTACTTTTATAACTGCAGCTTCACAACACTGCTAAGCATTGCCAGCCCTGCTGTTTGCTCTGTCTCAGTCGCATTAGTAAGGCTATATCTGTGGTCACCCGTGCCACTCTGTAGATTACTCTCTAATACTAAAGTTAATTTTTCTCACTAAATCCCTTTGGCTTCAATGCAAACAACGTTAACTTCCTTCTTTCGTAAACAAGCTGAGGAGTGTACCAAGAATAAAGTACTAGAGACCAATAATTGTAAAAGTGACAAAAGCTGTGTTTCACCTGCTCCTAGTACAAATTTTCCAACCGGGTCCAAATGTAGTTCTGAAAGTAATGATGTTTCAAAGTCAGGCTTGTATCTTTATTCAGGTGTTTGGACCGAAGAAATGTGGAAGAAAAAGAAAACTTGTTCAATTTTTCGTTCTGCATATTATTTACCTCAGAATGACAGGCCATGCTCTGATCACTTTGGCTTACTGGAACTTCAAAACAAAAATGGTACTGACATTGGACTGCATTCCCGCACTAGTGCTACGGAGATCATTAACCACATTAGCCATTAATATGAAAAATAAAACTTGCCAGCATACCAAGCAGTTAAATGGCAACATTTCTGTTCTCATTGTTGAAACAACTGAGCATCAAGAGTTTAATTGAGGGTTACACAAAAAGCTGGAGAAACTAAGCGGGTGCAGCAGCATCTAAGGAGCGAAGGAGATAGGCGACGTTTCGGGTCGAGACCCTTCTTTAATTGAAATGTGAAAGTGATCCCATTTTACGTTTCTAGATCTAATTGAACTGCCTGATCAGAAAGCTGCAACTATTGCTAAGGATCTGTGGAACTGTCCCAGTAGCCATGGGTTTGATGACTCTTACTTGAAACAGAACCTTGTAGAATTTGCTGGCGATGAGGTGAGTGTAATGCTTGGTGTGAAATCAGCTGCTGCTACGATTCTCAAGGAACATCATTACCCTGATGTGATAATGTGGCACTGTCTTAATCACAGATTAGAACTTGCAGTAGGTGATTTGGTGAGAAAAGGTCGTGGAATTAATCATTTTCAATCATTTATGGACAAATTGTACTCTGATTACAGTAGATAACCTCTAAATCAAAAGGAACTGTCTGAATGTACCTCTTGACTAGAACAACAAATTTGCAAATGGGCTGTGTTCTGGGCACCAGGTGGGTATTTAGCTCATTTTGAAAAGTTTCAGCAGTGTGGCAAAATTATGAAGCACTGTGTCTTCATTTTGAAAAAGCAATGAAGGATGAAAGAAGATCTGGGAGTGACAGAAAAACCTATGAAGGTCTGTCGACAAGACTCTCTTCAGAACAGTTTCTATTGGATTTAGCTCTAATGTATGGCACGTTGTTGGACTGCTTAGAGAAACTCACCACTATGCTTGTTTATGCAGACAAACTGATCCAACAGAGCAACCTGATCCTGCATTGACTAAAAGAACGACCTGGTACAAAAACATTAGAAGCTCAAGAGGCAGTTTGGAGAATTGCCTGAACATGCAACAACAAAATCGTCTCCCATTAATTGTCAACAGTTTCTTATTAGTCTTCCCCTACAATTAAAATGTGGACAGTGGAAATGTTGGAGACGCTGGATTTGGTGAGAATCAGGTTTGTCCTAATGGACAAATATGAACTGTTTGAACAAATATGGTCTCCATTCGCTGACTATATGAAGGGGTAGCTGAGCTCAGCATTGTAACTCAATAAGTACCTGGTGGTAGGATTAGATGAAAAGACCTTTACCTCCGTTACATTGACAACTGCTTTGGTGTCACCTCCTGCACCCACGCACAACTGACTGACTTCATCCATTTCACCACCAACTTCCATCCGGCACTCAAATACACTTGGGCCATTTCCGACATTTCCCTACCATTCCTTGACCTCACCATCTCTATTGCAGGTGATACACTCCTGACTGACATCCACCACAAACCAACTGACTCCCACAGCCACCTGGACTACTCTTCCTCCCACCCTGCTTCCTGTAAGGACTCCATCCCCTATTCCCAATAAAAAAGCTCTTTAGATGCTGCTGCACCCGCTGAGTTTCTCCAGCTTTTTGTGTAACCCCAGATGAAAAGATCTATTCTGCGATTTGTATACACGTCTCTATAGATATTGTTATGTGAAATTGTTCCATTCATTGTTAAGATGTATACCTCAATTTTTTTATTATATAATAATTGTTTGCTTGTATTATTATTTTTATTGTTTTTTTTTAAATTTTTTAATTTTTTGTTTTTTTTATTTCTCTTATATAATCATAATCAATATTATTTAATCACACTCCTCTTTAATTAAACACCTATTCTTTTACCTCTTTGCTTTCTAAAAAAAAAGAAGCTTATATAATATTTGTATAACTTTTGAAACAAGTTAAATGTGTATTTGAAAAACTGTTATATCTTTCGCAATATGTATTGCTTCTAATAAAAATATTAAACAAAAAAAAAGAAATTTGCAGCACGGCAACATCCTTGAAAGGTTCTCAGTCTTCTGAAGCTCATAGTATGTATAGCAATGTTACAAAATTTTGAGATTTAAAAAATCAAGTCTGCAATTTATCCCATCAGATAAAGCATAAAAATAAGTTTAATTTGACACCTAATTTACTTTCATATCTTCAGTATTGAGAAAGTTATTGCCATTTTCACACTCGGAAATTAGCATCTTGTTCCCCATTGCCTTTCAATTGACTTAACTCAAAAGCTGTGATCTGGAAAAGTTAAAAGCCCATAACTTTCTTAAAAATTAAGAGAACTCAATGAAATTTTCAGTTATTATAGATTGAAGCATTCTGAAACAAAGATGAAACAATCTTACTTGGATGACCTGAAATTAAAGCATATAATTAGTTAGTTATCTAATTGTAGCTAATTACAAAATTCAATGAGTAGATCTAAACATCTATCCATTTCTTGAGAAAAGATAAACTTTTTTTAAATTGCCTAAGTGTCCAAATAACATTCACACAATAATCCACAATATAACATAATTTTTAAATCTCATTTTCATGAATTTCTGGGCCAAATGGAAGGAATTTAGTGTTTGATTCCTGTAAATTAATCGCCATTTAAATCAACAAGCGAGTGGGTTTTTAGTGGAATGCGGTGGATTGGAACGTTGCGGTTAGCGGTGAAGTCGGGAGGAAAAATACTGTTGGTTCATACATGGAACAAAATTGCCCGACATTCATCGATTATCCCAGTCTGTCGAAAAACAGCACTTTAAGCCCGCCCCCCTCTGAAAGGCGCCAAAGTCGCGCACACGGGGAGCAGCAGAACTGCAGCGCTGCTAAAGGTAAGTTTTGCAACATACCTAGTATGTATAAATCCCTGCTAAATGAATTGTGTGTCCTTGATAAATGGTGTTGGCCTGCTGAAATACCCACCAGCTGCGGCTGCAGGCGGTTAGCGCTAGATGCAGGAAGATTGTTCCCGGTGTTGGGCAGGTCCAGAACAAGGGGTCACATTCTAAGGATAAGGGGGATTTCCTTTAGGACCGAGATGAGGAAAACATTTTTCACACAGAGAGTGGTGAGTCTCTGGAATTCTCTGCCACAGAAGGTAGTTGAGGCCAGTTCATTGGCTATATTTAAGAGGGAGTTAGATGTGGCCCTTGTGGCTAAAGGGATCAGGGGGTATGGAGAGAAGGCAGGTACAGGATACTGAGTTGGATGATCAGCCATGATCATATTGAATGGCGGTGCTGGCTTGAAGGGCCGAATGGCCTACTCCTGCACCTATTGTCTATGTTTCTATGAGATTACTTGATTCTTTTTACCCGATCCTGCTTAATTCGATCACACGTAAATTTAAGATGCATTATCATTATGGAACCATAATTGCTGCTTCAAATTTGTTGTATTGAAAGTAATTAGTCTAAAAATACATTGATAGCTTATTAGAACACATGGGATCAAATAGAACCAAGCTCAACCCATGCAAACTGCAGGGACATGGGGAAAAGGGGCCAAACTTCACCATTTTATTTATGAACTTTACAGACATTTAATGGAGACAATGATATGGGCATAATTTGTATTAACATTGGTTTGCGATTTTCACAATGCGCACGTCCTCAAGGGGCTGCGGGCCGACAGGCCGTTGCCGTGCGGGATTTTTGAACAGTGTGAGTTTTTCGGAGACCCGCGCGATGTCGGGACCAGCCCCGCACAACTCCGTACGGCTCCAGCGATCGAAGTGGGACCGGCCTCGCGAGGCCGTACAGCTCAAGCGACCACGTTAGGTCGCGCTCGCCGCATGAGGTTTAAGCTTTCTTCTTCCGCTGTAATAAATGCCTTCAGAGATTATGTGGAGGATTGTGGACGCCGCATTCCCCAAGATATACGCCCATTACTGAGCTGTTTGCAAGTTATTCCTATTAGTTCTGCTGTGGAATCCTGAGCCGTACGTCACATAATGGCTGCGGCACCACAGATCAGCAGAAGACACCAGGACAAGAGTTGCTTCAGACCCACAGACACATATTACACCTGACCCTTTGTGGAAATTATTGTGAAACTTCTCATTGGTGGCATTTGGTAAGTAGGTAATTACTTGTAAATTAGTAAAATACGTGATTACCGTCTTTTACTTTACTTGCTTGATAATTCCAAACAAGTCAAGTCAAGTTATTCGTCCCATACGAGATGTGCGGTGAAATGAAAAGTGGCGATGCTTGCGGATTGTGCAAAAAAAACGACAAAACCGACTGGAACAGAATCAGTAATTACAGTGGTTTGCATAAGTTTTCATACCCCTTGAACTTTTCCACATTTTGTCATGTTACAACCACAAACGTAAATGTATTTTATTGGGATAGACCAACACAAAGTGGTGCATAATTGTGAAGTGGAGGAAAATGATAATGGTTTCCAAATTTTATTACAAATAAAAAACTGAAAAGTGTGGCGTGCTAAAGTATTCAGCCCCCCTGAGTCAATACTTTGTAGAACCACCTTTCGCTGCAATTACAGCTGCAAGTCGTTTGGGGTATGTCTCTACCAGCTTTGCACATCTAGAGACTGACATTTTTGCCCATTCTTCTTTGCAAAATAGCTCAAGCTCAGTCAGATTGGATGGAGAGCGTCTATGAACAGCAATTTTCAAGTCTTGCCAGAGATTCTTAATTGGATTTAGGTCTGGATTTTGACTGGGCCATTCTAACACATGAATATGCTTTGATCTAAACCATTCCATTGTAGCTCTGGCTGTATGTTTAGGGTCGTTGTCCTGCTGGAAGGTGAACCTCCGCCCCAGTCTCAAGTCTTTTGCAGTCTCTAACAGGTTTTCTTCCAAGATTGCCCTGTATTTGGCTCCATCCACCTTCCCATCAACTCTGACCAGTTTCCCTGTCCCTGCTGAAGAAAAGCATCCCCACAGCATGATGCTGCCACCACCATGTTTCACAGTGGGGGTGGTGTGTTCAGGGTGATGTGCAGTGTTAGTTTTCCGCCACACATAGCATTTTGCATTTAGGCCAAATACTTCCATTTTGGTCTCATCAGTCCAGAGCACGTTCCTCCACATGTTTGCTGTGTCCCCCACATGGCTTGTGGCAAACTGCAAACGGGACTTCTTATGGCTTTGATTCACCAATGGCTTTCTTCTTGCCACTCTTCCATAAAGGCCCGATTTGTGGAGTGCACGACTAATAGTTGTCGCGTGGACAGATTCTCCCACCTGAGCTGTGGATCTCTGCAGCTCCTCCAGAGTTACCATGGGCCTCTTGGCTGCTTCTCTGATCAATGCTCTCCTTGCCCGGCCTGTCAGTTTAGGTGGACGGCCATG
This sequence comes from Raja brachyura, assembly GCA_963514005.1. The sequence goes on along the minus strand of OY740789.1, from coordinate 78,855,217 downwards.
TCTTGGTAGGTTTGCAGTTGTGCCATACTCTTTCCTTTTTCGGATGATGGATTGAACAGTGCTCCGTGAGATGTTCAAAGTTTGGGATATTTTTTATAACCTAACCCTGCTTTAAACTTCTCCACAACTTTATCCCTGACCTGTCTGGTGTGTTCCTTGGGCTTCATGATGCTGTTTGTTCACTAATGTTCTCTAACAAACCTCTGAATTGTTCACAGAACAGCTGTATTTATACTGAGATTAGATTACACACACGTGGACTCTATTTACTAATTATGTGACTTCTGAAGGCAATTGGTTGCACTGGATTTTATTTGGGGGTATCAGAGTAAAGGGGGCTGAATACTTTTGCACGCCACACTTTTCAGTTTTTTATTTGTAAAAAAAATTTGAAAACCATGTATCATTTTCCTTCCACTTCACAATTATGCGCCACTTTGTGTTGGTCCATCACATAAAATCCCAATAAAATACATTTACATTTGTGGTTGACAAAATGTGGAAAAGTTCAAGGGGTATGAAAATTTTTGCAAGCCATTGTATATCTTTCCTAAAGGATAAGATTGACAATGATTATGCCAAAATGGTACCAACAGACCAGCTGAATCGAAGTGATGGAGAGCTTTGGTATATTCCACACCATGGGATGTATCCCTCTAAGAAAGGGACCTTGAGAGTGATCTTTGACTGTGCTGCAGTCTTCAAAGGAACATCACTTAACTGTCAACTACTACAAGGTCCAGACCTTACAAACTCACACATTGGAGTTCTCCTTAAATTCAGACAAGAACCAATTACTTTGAGGGCTGATATCAGAGCGATGTTTCATCGTCAAAGTATCAGAAAAACACATTGATTACTTGCGATTCCTATGGTGGCCTGATGGTGATCTCGTTGAATACCGGATGATGGTACATCTCTTTGGAGCAGTGTCAGCACCAAGTAGTGCAAACTTTGCATTAAAGAAGACCGCGGAGGACAATAAAGCTCACTTTCCAGAAGAAGTGATAACCTCTGTGAAGAATAATGTCTATGTGGATGGTTGCTTAAAATCCATGTCTACGGAGCAGGAAGCAATTCAAATGGTAAAACATCTGACTCCCCTCTGCAAGAAGGGAGGATTTACGCTTTCCAAGTGGATCAGCAACAGTCGTGTTGCATTGGAAAGCATTCCACCAGATTATAGAGCCAAAGAGACCACGGAGTTGGATTTGGACAAAGACCATCTGCCAATGGAAAGAGCACTGGGACTGCACTGGAGCGTTGAAACAAATGTGTTCAAGTTCAGCATCTCGATCCAAGAGCGACTATGTACTAGAAGGGGTATTCTATCCATGATTGGTTCTGTTTACGACCCTCTGGGATTTCTTGCACCATTTACACTGCCAGCCAAGTTGATTTTGCAGGATCTTTGTAAGGAAAAACTTGGATGGGATGAGAGTATAACGCAAACCTCCACTCACCGATGGACAGAATGGTTAGCAGATCTCAACAAGATCTCAGAATTCAAAGTGGACGGTGCATGAAGCTTACACGCTTTGGTAAGATCAGAAGTGCACTGTTGCTTCACTTCTCAGATGCCAGTGAAAGGGGCCGCGGTACTGTTTCATATCTAAGACTGGAAAATGATAACAACGAAGTACATGTTGCATTCATAATGGGAAAGGCCAGAGTGGCACTATTGAAGCAAATGACAATTCCATAATGGAACTTACTGCCGCTGTCCTAGCAGATAAAGTTGACATATTGCTGCAAAATGAATTACAGCTTCAATTGGAAGAATCTATCTTCTGGACCGATAGTACTATGGTGCTTAAATACTTCAACAATGAGAACAAATGTTTTTTTGATATTTGTAGCAAACAGAATCTCATTTGCATTGGGAGCTACTAATGTTTCACAATGGAAATATGTTACCACAAAGGAAAATCCTGCGGATGAAGCTTCTGGAGGACTAACAGCAGATTGCTTCTTAAGCATCAGGAGATGGATCAATGGACTAGCAACGTTACAAAATTTTGAGATTTTAAAAATCAAGTCTGCAATTCATCCCATCAGATAAAGCATAAAAAGAAGTTTAATTTGACACCTAATTCACTTTCATATCTTCAGTATTAAGAAAGTTATGGCCATTTTCATACTCGGAAATTAGCATCTTGTTCCCCATTGCCTTTCAATTGACTTAACTCAAAAGCTGTGATCTGGAACAGTTAAAAGCCCATAACTTTCTTAAAAATTAAGAGAACTCAATGAAATTTTCAGTCATTATAGATTGAAGAATTCTGAAACAATATGAAACAATCTTACTTGGATGACCTGAAATTAAAGCATATAATTAGTTAGTTATCTAATTGTAGCTAATTACAAAATTCAATGAGTAGATCTAAACATCTATCCATTTCTTAAGAAAAGATAAACTTTTTTTAAATTGCCTAAGTGTCCAAATAACATTCACACAATAATCCACAATATAACATAATTTTTAAATCTAATTTTCATGAATTTCTGGGCCAAATGGAAGGAATTTAGTGGTTGATTCCTGTAAATTAATGGCCATTTAAATCAACTTGAGAGTGGGTTTTAGTGGAATGCGGTGGATTGGAACGTTGCGGTTAGCGGTGAAGTCGGGAGGAAAAATACTGTTTGTTCATACATTTTTTTGGACCCCATTTCGCAACATGAAAATGTTATTAAAGCCTCCCGAAAAACCAACTTTTAATATAAAAATAAACTATTTACCTTTTTTTCTCCCCTACGCAAAATCCTTCCGGTTGTCGGCGCTCACGGCTTTTGAAGGTGATTTTTAAATTACTCTAGTTAATAAATAATTTAGCGTAATTTAAAAATACCTTCATTCATGAAATATCGGAGCAATTTTTCTTCCACAACGAAATCGCCCGACATTGATCGATTTTCCCTGCCTGTGGAAAAACGGCACTTTAAGCCCGCCCCCCTCTGAAAGGCGCCAAAGTCGCGCACACGGGGAGCGGCAGAACTGCAGCGCTGCTCAAGGTAAGTTTTGTAACGTACCTAAATGGACTGGAATTTCTCTGTAAGCCAGACAGAGAATGGGCAAAGCTTGAGCTGTGATTTGAAATCTCTGCTAATGATCCGGAAAGTAAGCAAAACATCACAGTGAATGTTATTGCTAAAAAAATTCTATTAATCTCTCGAAGGACCTTCACATATCAATATTATTGTTACGACATATCCATGAGTTGATCGGACATGGAGGAAGAAGTTTCATGCTGTCAAAATTTTGGACTTTTATGTTTTGGACTATATACTGGGTATCATGCCTGATGTTAAGGGTTTGGTACGCATGGTACGACTTCAGACGAAGAATAATGTTTTAATAAGACTAATAATCAAGTTGTGTGTGCTTCTAAAAGGCGAAGGTGAAGATGGAAGAATCGCTAAAGAAGTCTGACTGCTGATATATAATGCATGTTATTTTTTGTTTTTTGATAAATATTAAGCTTTTATAGCTCCTTGTTTAATGTCTATTAGTAATTGCCTCAGAACAATTAGGGGCCGGTATGTGGTAGCCATGTAGCTTAACTCAGTATGTTCTAAGTATAACCAACTACATTTACATTTTATCTGCCTGTAATTATGTGGGTCACCTCTGACTGACTGGAGACTGGGTATTCTGGGGGAGGTGAACACATCCATCCTGTGGATTAGGTGGGAAGGAACTGCAGATACCAGTTTACACCAAAGATAAGACACAAAAAGCTGGAGTTATGGCCCTGTCCCACTGTATGAGTTCATTCAGGTGCTCTCCTGAGTTAAAAAAAATTCAAACTCGTGGTAAGTACGTAGAATGTACGTAGCGGGTACGTCAGAACTCGGGGACGTCCCTTAGCGGCTCGTAACGCTATCGGCAGGTACTCGGGAACCACGGTAAGCTCGGGAAGACTCGTGAAGATTTTTCAATTGCGTACAGTTCTGGTCTCCAAATCTGAGGAAGGACATTATTGCCATAGAGGGAGTGCAGCGAAGGTTCACCAGACTGATTCCTGGGATGTCAGGACTGTCTTATGAACAAAGACTGCATAGACTCGGTTTATACTCTCTAGAATTTAGGAATTTGAAAGGGGATCTTATAGAAACTTACAAGATTCTTAAGGGGTTGGACAGGCTAGATGCAGGAAGATTGTTCCCGATGTTGGGGAGGTCCAGGACAAGGGGTCACAGCTTAAGGATAAGGGGGAAATCCTTTAGGACCGAGATGAGAAGGAATTTTTTCACACAGAGAGTGGTGGGTCTCTGGAACTCTCTGCCACAGAGGGTAGTTGAGGCCAGTTCATTGGCTATATTTAAGAGGGAGTTAGATGTGGCCCTTGTGGCTAAGGGGATCAGAGGGTATGGGATACTGAGTTGGATGATCAGCCATGATCATATTGAATGGCGGTGCAGGCTCGAAGGGCCGAATGGCCTACTCCTGCACCTAATTTCTATGTTTCTATGTTTCAACGTGTTGAAAAATGTCTACGAGCGCCCCGAGTACCTACGAGCGGCCATTACCATAAATCCCCGAGTTCGAATCAGGGCAAACTCGGGAGAGCTCTTTGAATGATCTTGTACAGTGGGACAGGGCTTTAACTCAGTGGGACAGGCGGAGAGAAGGAATGGGTGACGTTTCAGTCTAGCATCCCGTGAATTACTTTTAGCAAACTGGACTGAATGTTCAAAGGTGAATTGAATATTCACTGCAAAAGCAGATCCATTCATTGGATTGAAAAGTATCTTAAGCAATTTCATTCGAGCTATTGAAATTACGTTAAATGACCTGCTGTTATCTTTGTTCTTTAGAGTATAAAAACTCGCTGCACTATGTTTTACCCAGGAGGAGACAGCCTTGCACCAGGTGGTCTCCTGAATGGCTGTGGTTGTGCTCAATGAAAACCTTTCACATCTACCAGCTTCAACCCCCGCTGGTCTCTTCACTGTCGCTGCTGCCAGAAGCTGTACCTTTATTTACTGTTACCCAGTTCATGTGAGAGTCCATGTAAAATGTACTACCCCTCACCTCCCGTCCACGTTAACCTCCTAAAACATCTTGTCCCCGGGCAGAGGGGATCTTCCCCCAACCATCTGATGGCACGGTGACACGGTGGCACGGTGGCGCAGCGGTAGAGTTGCTGCCTTACAGCGCCAGAGACCCGGGTTCAATCCTGACTACGGGTGCTGTCTGAACATTATCCCCTACGTGGGCTTTCTCTGGGTGCCCCGGTTTCCTCCCACGCTCCAAAGACATACAGGTTTGCAGCTTAATTGGCTTGGTATAAATGTAAATTGTCCCTGGTGTGTGTAGAATGGTGTTAATGTGCGGGGATCGATGGTGGGTGCAGACCCGGTGGGACGAACGGCCAGTTTCCGCTCTGTATCTCTAAATTAAACTAAAAACTAGTCCCACGGTGAACAGTCCCTGCTTTTCCACATGCAGGCTAATGTTGTTCCTGAGAATTGATTATGATTTCTCCAACACCAAACTGAAAGTATCAAAGCAAAGGATGATGCGTACAAAGTAGCCAGAAAAAGCAGCATACCAGAGGACTGGGAGAAATTCAGAGACCAGCAGAGAAGGACAAAGGGCTTGATTAGGAAAGGAAAAATAGATTATGAAAGAAAACTGGCAGGGAACATAAAAACTGACTGCAAAAGTTTTTATAGATATGTGAAGAGAAATAGATTAGTTAAAACAAATGTAGGTCCCTTGCAGTCAGAAACAGGTGAATTGATCATGGGGAACAAGGATATGGCGGACCAATTGAATAACTACTTTGGTTCCGTCTTCACTAAGGAAGACATAAATAATCTGCCGGAAATAGCAGGGGACCGCAGGTCAAAGGAGTACTTGAGTGAAATCCAGGTTAGTCGGGAAGTGGTGTTGGGTAAATTGAATGGATTAAAGGCCGATAAATCCCCAGGGCCAGATAGGCTGCATCCCAGAGTACTTAAGGAAGTAGCTCCGGAAATAGTGGATGCATTGGTGATAATCTTTCAAAACTCTTTAGATTCTGGAGTAGTTCCTGAAGATTGGTGGGTAGCAAACGTAACCCCTCTTTTTAAGAAGGGGGGGAGAGAGAAAACGGGGAATTACAGACCAGTTAGTCTAACATCGGTAGTGGGGAAACTGCTAGAGTCAGTTATTAAAGATGGGATAGCGGCACATTTGGAAAGTGGTGAAATCATTGGACAAAGTCAGCATGGATTTACGAAAGGTAAATCATGTCTGACGAATCTTGTGGAATTTTTCGAGGATGTAACTAGTAGCGTGGATGGGGGAGAACCAGTGGATGTGGTGTATCTGGACTTCCAGAAGGCTTTTGACAAGGTCCCACATAAGCGATTAGTATATAAACTTAAAGCATATGGCATTGGGGGTTCAGTATTGATGTGGATAGAGAACTGGCTGGCAAACAGGAAGCAAAGAGTAGGAGTAAACGGGTCGTTTTCACAATGGCAGGCAGTGACTAGTGGGGTACCGCAAGGCTCAGTGCTGGGACCCCAGCTATTTACAATATACATAAATGATCTGGATGAGGGAATTGAAGGCAATATCTCCAAGTTTGCGGATGACACTAAGCTGGGGGGCAGTGTTAGCTGTGAGGAGGATGCTAGGAGAATGCAAGGTGACTTGGATAGGCTGGGTGAGTGGGCAAATGTTTGGCAGATGCAGTATAATGTGGATAAATGTGAGGTTATCCACTTTGGTGGCAAAAATAGGAAAACCGACTACTATCTAAATGGTGGCCGATTAGGAAAAGGGGAGATGAAGCGCGACCTGGGTGTCATGGTACACCAGTCATTGAAAGTAGGCATGCAGGTACAGCAGGCAGTGAAGAAAGCCAATGGTATGTTAGCTTTCATAGCAAAAGGATTTGAGTATAGGAGCAGGGAGGTTCTACTTCAGTTGTATGGGGTCTTGGTGAGGCCACACCTGGAGTATTGCGTACAGTTCTGGTCTCCAAATCTGAGGAAGGACATTATTGCCATAGAGGGAGTGCAGCGAAGGTTCACCAGACTGATTCCTGGGATGTCAGGACTGTCTTATGAACAAAGACTACATAGACTCGGTTTATACTCTCTAGAATTTAGGAGATTGAGAGGGGATCTTATAGAATCTTACAAGATTCTTAAGGGGTTGGACAGGCTAGATGCAGGAAGATTGTTCCTGATGTTGGGGAGGTCCAGGACAAGGGGTCACAGCTTAAGGATAAGGGGGAAATCCTTTAGGACCGAGATGAGAAGGAATTTTTTCACACAGAGAGTGGTGGGTCTCTGGAACTCTCTGCCACAGAGGGTAGTTGAGGCCAGTTCATTGGCTATATTTAAGAGGGAGTTAGATGTGGCCCTTGTGGCTAAAGGGATCAGGGGGTATGGAGAGAAGGCAGGTACGGGATACTGAGTTGGATGATCAGCCATGATCATATAGAATGGCGGTGCAGGCTCAAAGGGCCGAATGGCCTACTCCTGCACCTAATTTCTATGTTTCTATGAAACTAACTGAAGCATACTTACTCACGATGTCCCTCATTCCCTTTGTAAACAATGGTACAATGTTAGTCTCCAATGCAATGGCACCCGGTGCAGCCAGGGAGAGTGACAAAAGTGGCCGGGGACAACCACACAATGCCCTCTCTGCTTCCTTTACTAATTGTTGTGTGAAGAACCGTGAAATTCTTACTGCAGCTTACTGCCTATTAATGCAAAGCACACACATAAATATATAATAATCAATAAATTACTAACACTAGTACAAGTTAAGCATCACCATGCAACCAAAGACACAGTTTGCGGAGGATAGTGTTTAAGAAGGAACTGCAGATGCTGGAAAATCGAAGGTAGACAAACGCTAATGCTCAGCAGGTGAGGCAGCATCTATGGAGCGAAGGAAATAGGCAACGTTTCGGCCTGAAATGTTGCCCATTTCCTTCGCTCCATAGATGCTGCAGCACCCGCTGAGTTTCTCCAGCACTTTTGTCTTCCTTGCGGAGGATAGTGTTGTAATGTGCTTTAAGGGCCTGATGGTTGCTGGGAAGAAGCTGTTCTTAAACCTGGAGGTCACGGCCTTCAGGCTCCTGTACCTTCTCCCCGGTGGTATCGGCGATAGATGAGAGCGTGGCCAGGGTGGTGTGGGTCTCTGATGATGCTGGCTGCCTTTCTGAGGTGGGGAGATCAGTAACGAGGATGGGCCGGGCAGTGTACACTACCCTCCATATTTTCCTTCGTTCCTGAGCGTTCGAGTTACCGAACCATGCCGTGATGCAACCCGCGACATATAATGCCAGCTTGGCAGTTCATCTGCTTCACCCCACGCCAAACCTTAAGGGCCTGTCCCACCAGCATGCGCCTGCATGCGGCAAGTGCGACCAAACCGGCAGCGGGGGCCGTGCGGAGGTCGGGTGAGTGGCGCAACGCGGCGCAAAGTGAGGCGAACTTGGAGCGAAGTCTTCAGGTAAGTTCGCCAGGACAGAGAGGGGCACACAGAGAGGGGCACAGAGGCACACACAGAGAGGGCCACGGAGCCACACACACATAGAGGGTCACAGAGACACCTACAGAGAGGGTCGCGGAGGCACGACGTCGAGGCGGTGCGTGATGCGTCGAGGCGACTGCGAGCTGACAAGCCGTTGCCGCACGGAATTTTTGAACATAGCCAGTTTTTCGGAGCCCCGCACGATGTCGGGACGAACTCCGCACGATTCCGCACGGCTCCGGCGATCGAAGTGGGACCGGCCCCGCGACGCCGGACGGTTCAAGCGACCACGTTAGGCCGCTCTCATCGCATGGAGTTGCATGCTGGTGGGATAGGCCCTTTACTCTTTAGCTGTGTTCATCATCTGATTTGTCACAGATTTCCACCTAACTGCAATGTTGGTATTCACCCTCATTTTAGGAAGAGCAGCCACTAAATATACCTTAAAAACTTTCCCCCATACCCTCGGAAAGCCTCCACCTCCACATATGTTACCCATTTGGTTTTTGATACTTTTTCATTGCATCTCCTTTTGTCTCATCATGTCCTGTTGTCTTACACTAAACGATATTCCCTTCATCCTGTATCTGTACACTGTGGGCAGTCCGATTGTAATCATGTCTAGTTTTTCCACTGACTGGATAGCACGCAACAAAAAAGCTTCTCACTCCACCTCGATACACGTGACATTAATAAACAAAACGTACTAGTTTGGTTGACTTAAACGATGCAGCATGGAGACAGGCCACATGGGTAGAAAGGACTGTGTAGGTGGGAACTGCAGATGCTGGATTACACCGAAAATAGGCACAAAATGCTGGAGAAACTCAGCGGGACAGGTAGCATTTCAGGATGACGTTTCAGTCTGAAGAAGGGTCTTGACCCCAAACATCACCCTATCCTTCTATCCTGAGATGCCGCCTGCCCCACATTTTGTGCAGATAGGATGCTGGTTTATTCTGAAGATAGACACAAAGTGCTGGTGTAACTCAGTGGGACAGGCAGCTACTCTGGAAGAAAAAGGATGGGTGACGTTTCGGGTCGGGACGCTTCCTCAAAATGAAAATGGTCAAGAAGAGGGGGGAGGGGGGCTGGGAAGGGGGGAGAGGAGGAGAGGAGGGGGTGTTGTAGGGGAACAGGCTCTTTGACCCACTGGGTCCACAGTGATCATCGAACACACTAGATCACCATTATCCTATTTCTGCATCCACTCCCCACACACAAGGGTTTAGCAAGACCTGAATTGATCACTCCATATGCAATTATAATCTATAAATAATCTCTGCATAGTTCCAGTCAATGTGAGAGAAACATAGACAATAGGTGCAGGAGTAGGCCATTCGGCCCTTCGAGCCAGCACCGCCTTTCATTGTGATCATGGCTGATCATCCCCAATCAGCCTGCCTTCTCCCCATATCCCTTGATTCCGCTAGCCCCTAGAGCTCTATCAACCTCTCTTTTCAATTCATCCAGTGAATTGGCCTCTACATTCCATATTGAATTCCACAAATCTCTGAGTGAAAACGTTTTTTCTCATCTCAGTTTTAAATGGCCTCCCCTTTTATTCTAAGACTGTGGTCCCTGGTTCTGGACTCGCCCAACATTGGGAACATTTTTCCTGCATCAAGCTTGTCCAGTCCTTTTATAACTTTATATGTATCTGTAAGATCCCCCCTCATCCTTTTAAACTCCAGTGAATACAAGCCTAGTCTTTTCAATCTTTCCTCATATGACAGTCCCGCCATCCCTGGGATCAATCTCATGAACCTACGTTGCACTGCCTCAATCACAAGGATGTCCTTCCTCAAATTAGGAGACCAAAACTGTACACAATACTCCAGATGTGGTCTCCCCTTTTATTCTAAGACTGTGGTCCCTGGTTCTGGACTCGCCCAACATTGGGAACATTTTTCCTGCATCAAGCTTGTCCGGTCCTTTTATAATTTTACACGTTTCTATGAGAACGAAGATTGGTTTCTGTACACGACAATGTTTATTTTGTACAAAATTAAATATTAGATAATATGATACTCCGGGTCCTTTTGCATGTTAATGGGGTTTCCAGAAGTTTTAAACACTAATACAGTGTTTCATCGCGGAAGAGTCATAAATATACACACATACTCCCCCCCCCCCCCCCAAAGTTCTTCATTGTAGCACTTTATATTCTTGCTTACAAATTTCATAAGTTAAAAATAATGCATACAGTATCTTACAGTTAAATTATCAACGTTAATACTTTGGTTAAAAATAAAAAAGCTCGTTGTCAATATGTACACAATTTGCAACGGTGGAACGCTGCTGGTTCCGTTTGGCTTGTCTCCTCAAATACAGCTTCGGATTGGCTCATCTCCGCTCAGTGACAGCATTTAGTCTTTGGCCTACAATGTTCGAGGAATCGTTGAGCAGAAATCCCACCGACAATCAGTGGTTTACATGTGTGCAGGGAGGAACTGCAGATGCTGGTTGAAACCACAGGCACAAAAAAGTTGGAGTAACTCAGCGGGACAGGCAGCATCTCTGGAGAGAAGGAATGGGTGGCGTTTCGGGTCGAGACCCTTCTTCAGACTTAGAGTCAGGGGAGAGGGAGACTAGAGATAGGAGAAATGAATGGAAGATATGCCAAAAGCACTGATAATCAAGTATATGTGGAGCCCACAATGGTCCATTGTTGGCTGTGGGATAGGTGATACAGACATCGGAACTCAACAGAACAACAGTAAAACTAGTATGAGACTAGAGTGGGGGAGGGACGGGGAGAGAGGGAAAGGAAGGGTTACTTCAAGTTCGAGAAGTCAGTGTTCATACCTTCTGAACCTTCTGAATTTTGTAGTCGGCAGGGCAGCACTCTGCATATCGCCAACTTGGACAATTTAACTTTTATCAAGCCAATGAATCAAGCCAATTAACCCACAAACCTGTACGTCTTTGGAGTGTGGGAGGAAACCGAAGATCTCGGAGAAAACCCACGCAGGTCACGGGGAGAACGTACAAAATCCATACAGACAGCACCCGTAGTCGGGTTCGAACCCGGGTCTCTGGCACTGCATTTTGCTGTAAGGCAGCAACTCTACCGCTGGGTTGTAAGCTCCCCAAGCTAAATATGAGGTGCTGTTCCTCCAATTTGCGCTGGGCCTCACTCTAACAATGGAGGAGGCCCAGGCCTAAGGCCTGCCTAGGCCTAAGTGATCTCCCATTCGCCAAACACTTTAACTCCACTTCCCACACCTTTCTGTCCTGGGCCTCCTCCAACTCTTGCATCCCCTCTCCCCCCCCCCAACCTATTCCTCTCTTCCAAAGATGCTGCCTGACCCGCTGAGTTACTCCAGCGTTTTGAGGGGTTGAAGGATTCCCAGCCTTTCGGAGCGCTGTGCTGTTTTCGGGACGGATTGTCTGCAAGTGCCCAGTGCTTTGTGAATTCGGCAAGATGCTGGCCCTTGTGGAAAACGCAGGCACACACTGAGCTAAACATTGAACTGATAAAGTGCAGTAGTGTTTCAAGCTTTGTCCTGCTGTGCACAGCTCCATTTGGCGGCTGCCTTACGATGAGTAACAGGTGGAAGCTGCAGACAGCGAGGGAGCACTCAGGTCTTTCAGCAGTTTCTTCAGGCCTGCGATGTTCTCCTCCAGCAGGTAGTTCTTCTTCTCCGTCGCCTTCTGTCGTTGCTCCGACATTTCGAGGGCCTTGAAGAGCTGAGGATTTTCAATGTACAAGTCCTTCACCATTTCATCTGTCTTCATGTTCTTCGACAGCTGCGAACCAACAGGTCATAAGGTCATCAGTGATAGGAACAGAATTAGGCCATTTGGCCCATCAAGTCTACTCTGCCATTCAATCATCTCTCCTTCCTAATCCCGATTCTCCTGCCTTCTCCCCATACTCGTACTGATCAGGAATCTATCTATCTCTGCCTTAAATATATCCACTGACTTGGCCTCCACCACCTTCTGTGGCAAAGAATTCCACAGATTCACCACCCTCTGACTAAAGAAATTCCTCATCTCCTTCCTAAAGGAACGTCCTATCATTTTGGAGGCTATGACCTCTAGTCCTAAACTTTCCCACTAGTGGTAACATCCTCTCTACACCCACTCTATCTAAGCCTTTCACTATTCGGTATGTTTCAATGAGGTCCCCCCTCATTTTTCTAAACTCCAACAAGTGCAGGCCCAGTGCCGACAAACGATCACCATACGTTAACCGACTCATTCCTGGGATCATTCTTGTAAACCTCCTCTGGACCCTCTCCAGAGCCAGCGCATCCTTCCTCAGATATAGCGCCCAAAATTGCTTACAATATTCCAAATGTGGCCTGACCAGTGCCTTAAAGAGCCTCAGCGTTACAGGAGTTACAGGAATTACAGTTACACATGAGACAATCCACTCACTGCTGCTTCCAAACAAGTGTGATCTCACAGACACGCACCTCTTCTTTCATACACTTCTGTTTCATTACAATCATTATTTGTATAATTTAGATCAATTTGATTGTTATCCCTCTCTGTATATTTATTTTCAATTAAAAATAAGTCAATTTTTAATTTTTTTAATCTAGTAAAGGAAAAATGTATTTAGTGTTTACAGAACCTTGAGGGTAGAGGGCAGAGGCATATAAAACAACAGGCCCGAGGCTTCTAAAACTAGAGGGCAGAGGCTTCTAAAACAACAGGCCCGAGGCTTCTAAAACTAGAGGGCAGGGGCTTCTAAAACAACAGGCCCGAGGCTTCTAAAACTAGAGGGCAGGGGCTTCTAAAACAACAGGCTCGAGGCTTCTAAAACTAGAGGGCAGGGGCTTCTAAAACAACAGGCCCGAGGCTTCTAAAACTAGAGGGCAGGGGCTTCTAAAACAACAGGCCCGAGGCTTCTAAAACTAGAGGGCAGAGGCTTCTAAAACAACAGGCCCGAGGCTTCTAAAACTAGAGGGCAGAGGTTTCTAAAACTAGAGGGCAGAGGCTTCTAAATCTAGAGGCCCGAGGCTTCTAAAACTAGAGGCCCAAGGCTTCTAAAACTAGAGGGCAGAGGCTTCTAAATCTAGAGGCCCGAGGCTTCTAAAACTAGAGGCCCAAGGCTTCTAAAACTAGAGGGCAGAGGCTTCTAAAACTAGAGGCCTGAGGCTTCTAAAACTAGTGGCCCGAGGCTTCTAAAATTAGAGGGCAGAGGCTTCTAAAACTAGAGGCCCGAGGCTTCTAAATCTAGAGGGCAGAGGCTTCTAAATCTAGAGGGCGGAGGATACCAAAATTAGACGGCCGAGGGTATCAAAATTAGAGGGCAGAGGGTTAAGGTGTTTCCATGCTGGACAGGTCAAGTTGTCTCCTGCTTTTAATGTAACTAGAGCAAAGAGCAAATTAACCACGATAAATAACACACAAATTAGTGAGGTGATCCATATTTTGGACATTGGCCCAGGGTCCACATGAGTGGCAAGGGTGATTTGTTTTAAAAACAAAGACACAAAGTGCTGGAGTAACTCAGCGGGTCAAGCAGCATCTCTGGAGAACATTAATTGGTGAAGGACAGGTACAAAAACTAGCGAGTATGACACTATTGACACCGAGAATGTCCAAGTATTTTTTGCCCAGTTTCTGTTTTGTATGTAATTTTTATTTTGCATAAAGTCTATTTTGAGATAATTTTAATAAAATCAATAGACCACACACAGCATACCTGTTCCTCGAGTTGAACGACTTTGTCTTGGAGTAGTAACTTTATATTTCTTAACTTATTTTCAACGTCTTGCATTCTTTCCTCCATCTTTTTCAGCAGCTGCTCATACGCCTCCTGGAAGAAGAGGAATTTGTTGTAATTGGGTGTTTAAAAACATTGCATATTTGACTGAGTTATAGAGCATTGATACAAGTTACAACATTGGTCACGGTGGCGCAGCGGTAGAGTTGCTGCCTTACAGCGAATACAGCGCCAGAGACCCGGGTTCTGTCTGTACAGAGTTTGTACGTTCTCCCCGTGACCTGCGAGGGTTTTCCCCGAGATCTTCGGTTTCCTCCCACACTCCAAAGACGTACAGGTTTGTAGGTTCATTGCCTTGGTAAATGTAAAAATTGTCCCTAGTGGGTAGTGTTAATGTGTGGGGATCGCTGGTCGGCGCAGACTCGGTGGGCCGAAGGGCCTGTTTCCGCGCTGTATCTCTAAACTAGGCTAAATTTAATCCAGGAACATTTCTTAAATGACAAAATTCTATGCATTAGTTAAGTCATTTTAGTGCACAAATTATTAAGAACACAGGCATGACCTTATTGAGGTGTGCAAGATCGTGAGGGGCATGGATAAAGTGAATGCTCGCAGTCTTTATGCCAGGGTAGAGGACTCAAAAAATAGAGGGCAAACACTTAAGAAGAGAGGGGAGAGATTTAAGAGGAACCTCAGGGGCAACTTTTTAATTCAGAGGCTTAGTCCATATCTGGACCGAGCTGGCAGAGGAAGTTATAGAAGCAAATACAATTACTCTGTTTAAAAGACATTTGGACTGATATATGAATAAGAAAGATTCAGAGGGCTATGGGGCAAATGTACGTACATGGGACTAGCCCAATAGGTCATCTTGGTTGGCATAGATATGAGAAGCAACATCTGATAACAAACATATCACTTAGAAAACGGTAAAATTATCATTAGAAATCTTTCTTTCATTTAGGGTGGGTGTGCAAAAGATATATTAAAAAATAAAATTATTCCAATAAATATATATTATTTAAAAAAAATTCTAAGTACATAAGGGCAGCACGGTGGCGCAGCGGTAGAGTTGCTGCCTTACAGTGCCAGAGATCTGGGTTCGAACCTGCCTGCGGGTGCTGTCTGTACGGAGTTGTTACATTCTCCTCATGACCTGCGTGGGTTTTCTCCGGGTATTTAGTTTAATTGAGAAATACAGGGCGGAAGCAGGCCCTTCGGCCCACCGAGTCCGCACCAACCGGTGATCCCCGCACATTAACACTATCCCACACACACTTGGGACAATTTGCATTTACACCAAGCCAATTATCAACCTACAAACCTGTACATCATTGGAGTGTGGGGGGGAAACCAAATATCGCGGAGAAAACCCATGCGGCCACGGGAAGAGCGTACAAACTCCATACAGACAAGCACCATTAATCGGGATGGAACCCGGGTCTCTGGCGCTGTAAGGCAGCAACTCTACCAGCTGCACCACCGTGCCGCATTGAAACTGGGAGCACCGGTTTCCTCCCACACTCCAAAGATGTAAGTTAATTCGCTTGGTAAAGGGCCTGTCCCACTGTGCGAGGTAATTCAAGAGTTCTCCCGATGTCCGTAACGGGTCCGTAGGAGTTCGTGGGCGTCTCGTAGCAGCTCGTACGAGTTAAAAGCAAAAACAAAATTTCATCACGAGTATTTTTTTATTACTCGTGAACATTTTTCACAGTGTTGAAAAAACGTCACGAGTTTACCGGATTTCCCGAGTACCTGCCGTTAGCATTACGAGCCGCTACAAGACATCCACGAACTCCTACGGACATTCTCCGAGTTCGAATCAGGGGAAAACTCGGGAGAACTCTCGAATTATCTCGTACAGTGGGACAGGCCCTTAAAATTGTAAATTGTCCCTAGTGTGTAGGATAGTGTTAGTGCGCGGGGATCGCTGGTTGGCGTGGATCGTTGTTTCCACGATGTATCTCGCGGAACCAAACTCAAATCAAGAGACTAAGTGCCATTCATGCAAGTGCTCCCTAAACCTAGACATTAGGACCATCTCTCTCTCTCAGCTAACAATCCAAACACTGGACCCGGGAGTGATACTGGAGCTGGGAGCCGGGAGTGATAGTCAGACATGTGACTGGGCACCGCTAACAACAGGAACAGTTTGTTCCGAAAGTACAACAATCTTATTTTGGAACTTCAGCTACATAATTAACAAGTGTGCTGGATAAAGTGAACACTCAGTCTCTTTTCCCCAGGGTAGAGGATTCTAAGAAAAATTAAATGATACATAAAAGTTTACACAGGTCACACTTAATGTTTTTTCCACCTGTTGATCTGATTTCTATTTTTACATTAAATAATTCCTAACATCATCATTTTTCTGCAGAAAATGTGAATAGTATGTCAAAGCTGAGGGCATTTTCTCCATTTGATAAACAGTTTTCACAAGTGCCCATGTTCCTGTGAGTTTAGTTTAGAGTTACAACGCGAAAACACACCGGGTCCACCCCGTCCAGCGATCCCACGCACATTACGACTATCCTACTACACCTACTAGGAATTTTTTTTTAACATTGACCTACAAACCTGTCCGTCTTTGGAGTGTGGGAGGAAACCGAAGGTCTCGGAGAAAACCCACGCAGGTCACGGGGAGAACGTACAAACTCCGTTTGGACAGCACCCCGTAGTCAGGATGGAACCCGGGTCTTCGGCGCTGCATTCGCTGAAGGCAGCAACTCTACCGCCGCGCCACCGTGACCGCACCAACCGTAAATGTGAACATCCACTGTCCGCTGCTCCACCGGTAAGAAGTAGGCACTTCACATCAAAGATTATAGAGGAGCAAGGTGCGCCACTCAGTGGAAAAGGCGTAGTATCACATGTGTGATTGTCGACGCCATATTAGCGGACCAGAGATGGCGTCGACTATGGCGTCTACATCATTGGGAAACTAGGCTTCTCTATAATCTTTGTCTCTCGATCTCCCGCTGTGTAATCCGCTCCAAAGCTACAGAGCAGTTGCAAGCAAAGATTATAGAGGAGCAAGATGCATTAGAAAGTTATTAGATTTATTTGTAATAGATCTTTACTTACCTCTGAGCCCTCTCTATCCCCTCTCTTCTCGCTATCTCCCTCTCTTCTCTCTATCGCTCTCTCTCCCCTCTCGATCTCTTTCTCTCCCCTCTCGATCTATCTCTCTCCCCTCTCTTCTCGATTTCCCTCTCTCCCTCCCTTCCCTCTGCGTGAGAGTTGGCAGCCCTGCTATTCCTTAGGCCCAAAAGAGGATAGAAAAAATTACATAATGGTCTTTATAAGAAGATTTTAATAAGCTCTTGTGAGAAATAGAGTGATTAAACCCCCACTGTTGTGAAGGCCCGGGCGAGGATTCTAACATCGTTGTGAATGAGGTAACCAGCATCGCCCTTGAGCACCACTGATAGCATTGTATAGCGGCAGGCAGAGATGGGGGATGCGGCCATAATCACCAGATACTAGCTTTTGAATTAAAATACAAGAAACTAGGCCAGGTCAATAGCAACTGAGCATGCTTAATGAAATAAATGAATATTACTTACACGCCCTGGTCAAGAAACTGCTCATTACCATGCACATGCAATGTATGATGTGGGAGGTACTGGGGGACGTACCTATAGACTGTGCACCTCAGTGCTCTGATTGGGAAGAGCCAGAAGGGGAGGTTAAGCCACCAGAATTGTGTGTATAAAGGGGCTTTACTTTCCTGACTTTGGCGTGCCTCTAGGGGACAGCAAAGCAGAGGCACCTATTCTGCAGAATATTATCTTAATAAAAGCTTCTTTGCTGACTTTGTCTCAAACAGCGTTTGTGATTTTTTTTATATCTCACAATTTGGGGGCTCGTCCGGGATTTAATTACTCCAGGCCAGCTGACGGGGAGTACACGGACGAAGAGAAGGTGCACCCCGCTGAGTTCAGCGGTCTCAGACTCCTTGCTTACCGTCAGAAGGTGTGAGCGAGTGATGCCCGGACCAAACAGAGACTCAGCAAAGAAGTGAAGGTGGCTGGAGATTGGTTCGAAATCACAAAAATCGAGTAATTCTGCGCACAGACCCCGGTAAGAAACTTTGACTATTATAGTATTACCTGGGCGATTTGGTAAAAGATCGGAGAGGAATTCCGATAAAGAGAATGGGAAATGTAAGTGAAAAACCCATCCCAGCATTCTGCCTAATAGTCCGTTGGGGCGAATGCTGAACCACTGGGGGGCAGGAAATACCCAGGGGTCGGAGAAGACAACAATGATAAGGTATTGTTATTTTGAATGGCCAAAACACCCGATAAAGGAGCTTCGGTTTGGTGGCCAGAGGATGAGTCAGATGAGGATTGGGTACAACAGGCATTGAATGAATATGTGAAAAATAAACCCAATCCAATAATAGAAGAGATCAAGTATGCCGCAGTTTGGGAAGCGGGATACAATTATTAAAGGAGAGAGAGACAGTTTAACTCCTCGTGGATACCACCCTGAGAGGTCAGGGGTCTGTCGGACGGGAATAGTCCGATAAGACAATGGATAACCGGAACGGGAAAAGTAAGAGTCTGGGGGGAAAAGAAAAAGGCTCAATGGTGAAGAGCCGCACATTCTGCCTGATAGTCCGTTGGGGCGAATGTGGCAATCTTGGGGAGAAGGAAGCCCCGGGGGTAAAGATAAGGAGACAATGATTAAGTTCTGTTATTTTGATTAACCAAAGGAACCAATAAGGGGGAGTTCAGTCTGGTGGCCACAACTGGGCTCCGATGAGGATTAGGCACTTTGGATGCTGTACAGAATATTCAGAGTATCACTCAAACATTGCAAAAATCTAAGGAAAATCACAGTGCCAAATGTTTTCAGTACGAAAAGTTAAAAAAGGAAGGAGCAACACAGAAAGAAATAGAAAAGGCAACTGTCAAATCTAAAAAAAAGGCTACAGAAACCTATAAATTATATGTGGAAAAACAGATTTTGAACAAAAATTGACAGAAACCTCAAAGAAATTTCAGGAAATTGCTCATCTTAAGCACTTGAAAGAAATATTGAGTTGTTTCACAAAATCTATAGAAGAAACTCATATACAGATTGGTCAGGTACATGAGGAGTTAGTGCAAAATATTGTAGAATAGCAGAAAGTAGAATAGCAATAAGAATAGTGTAATGTAATACAGTGACTACGAGGACAGAGGAGGTGTAGGGACTGAGTTTCTTGACTGGTTGTGGAGATAAAATTGCTGCATTCTCTCTGCCGAGAGATCAAGACAAAATGAGCTTCTTTGTTTGGAGATTAATGGGAGTGGGGTGTGGTCAGATGTTGAGTCACTAGGATTTTGATTGGTTGTGATCTTAGTGGGGTGTGGTTAGAATTTGAGTGACGGTAAGTCTGACTAATCACGATCTGAATCAATATCCAATCACAGCGCTCAGGAACCTGATTGATAGGGGATTAGACCATCCTACTTTAACTTAAAAGGGGAGATAAGAATTATATAAATGTTAATTTGGAAACTTGAATCTGTGTAGAAAATGGCATAATTTCTTTGAAGTAAGAAAGGAACGATTGTGACGTGTGAAAAAAACGGTTTTGAATGAATGAGGAAGTTCATATATGTGATAAGTCTTTTGTTTGTTGTAGGCCACATGCTGTAAGGGTATGTGTGTGTGTTCCTTTAAGAAATTGTAAGCAATGAGGGAGGTTACGAACAGCTGTAAGGTAATGAACAACGCTTTGTATCATCGCAACTTAAAAGGGTAAAGTTGGAAAATGTAGGTTGCTTGGTTTTGCTGATGTTTCTATAGATTTCTTTTCAGTAAAGTTAATTTGGAAAATTGTTACTAGTACTAGGAATTGGAAATTTTAAATAGTGTGTGAGAATGGATTGAAATAATTGGAAATAAGTTAATTGCTGAAACATGACCAGCTTTTGTAGTTTGTTTAGATAAACATTCTGTTTGGAGAAGGGTAATGATTGTTTGCTGAGATTTTCAGAAACAGTTGTGAGGAAGTGGCCCAAAGAAGGCGCTTTCAAGATAAATGTGTGACAAGATGGAAGTGTTCATTACGAATTATATGTCACAGATAAGTTGAAAAGGTGGGAAAAGAGGAAAGGAATTAGATGTACTTAAACAGTTTAGAGAGAAAAGGAGAGGCAGTGAGGAGATAACAGAAGTAGGAAACGACAGGAAAGTAATAAATCAGGAGGAGTCAGTGGAAGATTTTAAAAGGAAGGTGAATACATTTGCAAAGGAGGGTAAACTATCTGAGAAGTAAGAAATTGAGTTTAGAATGAGAAAGAAGGCATATCAGAAAGGATTAAAGTGGGAAGCAGAGGGATAAATTGACGAGACTGCTTTAAAAAGATAAGAGCAGGCCAGACACAGATTATCCTTTGGGGCACCCATAAACTGAAAGGGCTAAAAAAAATACCTTACCCAATATTCCTGATGGGGCAATGGCTTTGGAGGAGGAGAACGTGGGACGATTATTGGCTATGGGAGATTTGAAGGCACTGTTGGTGAAAGTGATAGGAACCACTAAACTGACAGAACTCCTGAAGATGGCTGGTATAAAAATGCTATAAACAATGGCACGCTGTTTGACACAGTCAGGCAGAGGGTATGGCAGGCCCTCAGACAATAATCCAGCAGCCTATCTGGAGAACAAGCTGAAAAGGTGGAGACTGGAAACTGAACAAGAAATAGAAGGCAACCAGTTAATGAACACTATATTCTGAACCACTGTAGTGGATGTCATTCCTCCTAAAGTCAAGTCTAGATTGGAGGAGGTGGTGGGATTGTCATCTATTTCCCACCCCTGATTCAGTGATCATTTGGTCAATCAGGTTGAGAAATATCGCAAAGATAGGAAAAAGACTTGCAGACCAGCAGGAAGAGGCGCAGAGAAAAATGATGCAAATGTAACTTGAGGAGCTCAAAAAGAAAGAGCGTGAAAAAGGAAAGACAATATTGTCAGTAACAACAGACCTGGTTGAAAAGTCTGAAATAAGTGATGCATCGACACACAGTGAGTCCTATGACAGAGCCAAACAGGGGCCAGAGAATTCCATGCCAATAATAAATGTATTTGGGAAAGTATTTCCTCAAATGCCCTATCAGGAGTGAAATAAATCTGGATATAAGCCCAGACAGGACTGGGGTCCCCAAGGGAGGGAGGGATCTCAAGGAGGAGGTCAAGAAAGACTAGTAAGGAGACGGGTAATGGATAAGATGTGTTGGGAATGTGAACAGGTATGGGAATCAGGGAAAAAATAATAATTAAGATAATGGTGAACACGGCTATGGTAAGAACATTAAGAAGATGTATTAAAGACACACAGGCTGGGATGCGGCAGGGTTTTAAACACTAGCCCCATGTTTTTAATCAGATGTTAAAGTCAGATTTGGAAGGTGTTGATATAGTATGTGGATGATTTGTTGGTTTGTTCCACAAGTGAGAAGCAATGTGAGAGAGACATTGTAATTATCTTGGAAAAGATGGCACAGGAGGTCATAAAGTGTCAAGGAAGAAGTTTGTTGTTTTGTCAGCAGCAGGTAGAATATTTTGGACGAGTAATATCTAAAGAGATAAAAGCTATAGCGCAGGATCAAATTGAAGCGATAATTGAAGTTCCCAAACCTCAGACAGTAGGACAGATGATGGTGATCTTGGGAATGGCAGGATATAGTTCAGACTAGATTTCAAAGCATGTTGAAATTGTGATGCCATTAAGGAAAATAATGAAGGAAGAAGGACACACAAGTCTGAGAAATGTTTTACAGTCAGAGCCTTTGAATGAAGGGGACAAAAAGGTTTTGCTTGTGGATGTTTCTTGTTAAAGGGATCATGATAGCAAGTATGCAGAGTTTGAAGTGATGCATCAGGATGAATTAGACTTTAAGGTAATCAAATTGGAAGCTTGCCTGCAATCTTGCTTAGCTCAGTTGGCAGAAATTAAGGCTTTAAGAGCAGCATGTGTACATGGAGTCTTTCTAATGCATCTTGCTCCTCTATCATCTTTGCTTGCAACTCCTTTGGAGCGGATTACACAGCGGGAGGCAGTCCGCCAAAATGGCGGTCGTGACGTTCCGTTACGTACTACACACCGGTCCATTGGGTTTCCGAGGAGTGGCGCATCTTGCTCCTCTATAATCTTTGCTTCACATTGTGTGGCAAGTAACTGCAGATGCTGGTTTACACCGAAGATAGATACAATATCCTAGAGTAACTCAGAGGGACGGGCAGCATCTCTGGAGAGAAGGAATGGGTAACGTTTCGGGTCGAGGCCCTTCTTCAGACTGAGAGTCAGGGGAGAGGGAGACACAGAAGTAAGCAAGGGCAAGGTATGAAAATGACAGCAAATGTAGAGTAGATCATTGTTAGCTAGGGGAAGCTGACAACGAGGCCTACAGAGATAAAATTTAATCAGGAAGAAAGTCAGACTGGTTGGGGAACTGGGAAGGGGGAGGGATGGAGAGGGAGGGAATGCAAGGGATACTTGAAGTTAGAGAAGTCAATGTTCATACCGCTGGGGTGTGAGCTGCCCAAGTGAAATAGGAGGTGCTGTTCCTCCAATTTGCGCTGGGCCTCACTCTGACAATGGAGGAGGCCCAGGACAGAACGGTCAGTGTGGGAATGGGAGGGGGAGTTAAAGTGTTTAGCAACTGGGAGATCTGGTAGGTTCAGGCGGACTGAGCGGAGGTATTCAGTGGATGCAGTAGATGATGTTGGAGGAGGTGCAAGGGCACTGTTTGCAACTTCCCACATCCCTCACAATGCCACACCAGCACTCCAAATGCTACTGAAGGCCAGGCAAATTAAAAATACTTTCCCTGAGGAAAAAAGGGACTAAAGGAACACGATAATTGACAGCCATATTGTTGAACGATGGTGAAATCTTGTTCTTCACCCATGATATTCACTGATTTCCCACGATATGGTGCCACTTGGATGGACTCAGAGAGTCACACAGCACGGAAACAGGCCCTTCGGCCCAACTTGCCCACCCTGACCAACATGCTCCATCTGCCTACACTAGTCCCACCTGCCTGCACTTGGCCCACATCCCACTAAACCTAGAGTGTAGGAAGGAACTGCAGATGCTGGAGTAACTCAGCGGGCCAGGCAGCATCTCTGGAAAGAAGGAATGGCTCACGTTTCGAGTCGAGACCCTTCTTCAGACTGAGAGTCAGGGAAGAGGGAGACACAGAGACATGGAAGGATAAGGTGTGAAAAGAGACATCAAAGGTGACGCAGCTCAAGGAAAATATAGAATAGAAAATGCGGAATAGTGAGGCAGCGGCAAAGTTGCTGCCTGACAGCGCCGGAGACCCGGGTTTGATCCTGACTGTTTGTGCTGGCTGTGTGGAGTTTGTACGTTCTCCCCGTGACCCGCATGGGTTTCCTCCGAGATCTTCCAATAAAGGCGTACAGGTTTGTAGGCTTAGGGTTAATGTAAAAATTTTCCCTAGTGGGTCTTAGGGTAGTGTTAGTGTGTGGGGATCGCTGGGCGGTGCGGACCCGGTGGGCCGAAGGGCCTGTTTCCGCGCTGTATCTGTACACTAAACTACACATTATTGTTAGCTAGGGGCATCAAAGATAAACCTTGCTGTGTGTTGGTCTCAGCCAACGATTCACGATCTGCATCTACCCAGTCACGCACATTATTCCTAGTTATAATTGTCGTGACCTGCAAATATCAGTCAGCAGAGTCTATGTGGCCAACATTCACAGTGCTGCTAGCTCTCGTCAGAAGGAACCAAATACTCCATGTGATTCTTCCTGGGAGGGAGGTAAACGAGCATGCTTCCTGGTTCATCCCAACTCTGCCACAGGCTCCTCACGCCCCTGCCCTGGGCTCCTCCCTTCAAGATGTCACAGACGCAAACCAGGAGGGACCTTCGCGTCAACAGCGTGCACAACCACCGCTTAGAGATGACCATGGTATCTCCTTCCCAACCAACCTGCTACACCAACTGAGTCCATAGGCTGGGACCCAGTGCAGAATCTGTACCCCCGTTTGTGGGAATCTACACAGTCAAATCAGAGCTGTAGCTAGGGTGGCCAACTTTCTCACTCCTAAATAAGGGACAAAAGGTCAAAATACGGGACAAATTCCCGACGGCAATTCGTTGACCGACTCGGCCGTGGCTGGGTGGGTGAATGATGAGTTGGCCCGGGTGCTGGACTGCACACAAAGCCTGGCCGGCGGGCCAGCTGAGGAGTTTTGGCCCGGGGGCCGCGCGACATTGTGCGCAAAGCCCGGCGCCCCGTCCAACTCATGAACCGATGATCGGCCGTGAGAAGGAGGGGTGGTGGTGTCGGCAGTAAGCGAAGGTCCGAAGGTCGGACAGCTGGCCGGGCTGCCGACCGACGGGGCCACGGGCGAGGCGCTGCTGCTGCTGCTGCTGCTGCACTCCATGGGCTGCACTACGTCGGAACGGGTGAAGCGGGGCCGGTCGCGGCGCTCCGACCCGACAGTCCCCTCGACCCGAGTAGCAGCGGTCAAATACGGGACAAGGGCGGTCCCGTACGGGACAAACCAATTTAGCCCAATATACGGGATGTCCCGGCTAATACGGGACAGCTGGCAACCCGAACTGTAACACTGTAATTGAGACACACAGCATGGAATCATGCCCTTCGGTCCAAGATGCTTCATTTACACTAGTCCCACCTGCCTGCGTTTGGCCCTCTAAACCTGTCCTATCCATGTACCTGTTGAAAAAATGTCATTGTAAATTTGCAAGTATATTTTCCCTCAATAGGATCTTCTAAACTACCAACCATAAGCACGACACACAGGAACTCAGCGGGTCAGGCAGCATCGGTGAAGAATATGGGTAAGTGGTGGTCAGGACTCTTCTTCAGACTTCTGATTTAGTCGCCTATCCACGTCCTCCAGAGATGCTGCCTGACCCGCTGAGTTACTCCAACACTGTGTCTTTCTGGATAGAAGGAATGGGTGCGGTTTTGGATAAAAACCCTTCTTCAGACTGAAGAAGGGTCTGAAGAAGGGTCTCGACCCAAAACATCAGCCATTTCTTCCATCCAGAGATGCTGCCTGACCCGCTGAGTTACTATGGCGGGTGCCGGCATTCGCCTGTAAAGATCGCGTAAGTGGGACAGGCCCTTTAGTGGAGGAAGGAACTGCAGATGCTGGTTTGAACCGAAGATTGACACAAAATCCTGGAGTAACTCAGCGGGACGGGCAGCATCTCATTCCGGGCAGATGTGTTAGCCATTGGTGAGAGTGGACATGCAGCGGTGGATGCAACAAACGCTCTCTCTCTCTCTCTCTCTCTCTCCCGTCAACTTCACCTGCTGCGTGCTGCTCTCCGCAGCGCTCGCATGCAGCTGCTCCTGCAGCTGCGCCAGCTGCTCCTTGGGCACCATGGACAACATCTGTTCCCGCATCTGCTGCAGCTCCCCGGCAGCGTGCGTCTGGCTGCACGACAGGCTGGACTTTGATTGCAGCAGCTGCAGAGAGAAATGCAACCAGTCACATGCAGGGAAACTGGGAGATGAGCTGACAGGCGGGGTGTATGTACAGTTCAGTGTAGTTCATTGTCACGTGCACCGAGGTACAGTGAAAAGCTTTTGTTGCGTGCTAACCAGCCAGCGGAAAGACAATACATGATTACAATCGAGTCATTTACAGTGCATAGATACATGATAAAGGAATAACGTTCAGTGCAAGGTGAAGCCAGTAAAGTCCGATCAAGGATAGTCCGAGGGTCACCAATGAGGTAGATAGTAGTTCAGCTCTGCTCTCTGGTTGTGGTAGGATGATTCAGTTGCCTGATAACAGCTGGGAAGAAACTGTCCCTGAATCTGGAGGTGTGCGTTTCCACACTTCTGTACTTTTTGCCTGATGGGAGAGGGGAGAAGAGGGAGTGGCCAGGGTGCATATATTGTGTAAACACTGAGAGGAGAGGTGGAGGGGGGCTTTATTTGAGATTGGGGACTTCAATGTTCCTAGCATTGGGTGATAAGCTACCCAAGCAGAATGCAGGGTGCTCTTCCTTCTGTGTGTGTGTGTGGCCTTAATGGAGGAGGCCCAGGACAGAGATGTCAGTGTGGGAAGGGGAGGGGGGAGTTACTGTAACAAGGCTTTTAATCTCACGAGAGCACTTGGCTGCGAGCATCGCTCCATCTCATCTGCTTGTTGCCCAAACTTCGACCTGTGCTGCCTGCGTGGTGTTTGCACGTTCTCCCTGTGACCACGTGGGTTTCCTCCGGGTGCTCCGGTTTCCTCCCACATCCCAAAGACGTGCGGGGAGGGGGGGGGGGGGGGGTAGGTTAGTTGCCCCTGTGTAAGTTGTCCCCGGGTTTGCAGGGTGTGAATGCGAAGGAGGCAGAACATGGGACTAATGTGAACGGGTGATCGATGGTCGGCGTGGGCTCGGTGGGCTGAAGGGCCTGTTTCCATGCTGTATCTTTCAATCAATCAATTAATTAGTTTAGTTTAGTTTAGTTTGGAGATTCAGCGCAGAAACAGACCCTTTGGCCCACCGAGCCCGAGCCGGCCAGCGATCGCCCCGTACACCAGCACTATCCTACACACTAGGGGCAATTTACAATGTTGTGTTTCCTGAAGCCAATTAACCTACAAGTCTGCACGTCTTTGGAGTGTGGGAGGAAACCGGAGCATTCACATGGTCACAGTGAGAACGTACAAACTCTGTAATTAGGATTGAACCTGGGTTTCTGGTGCTGTACGGCAGCACCTCTACCGCTGCGCCACCGTGACAGGCCACGGGTCGGTATAGAATCATAATGATTGTTCATTTATCTGGTTGTTACTGTGTTTACGGGTCTGTAAAGTTTCAGCAAGCAAGGGCGGCATTGTCCACAGTGGTTCCGTTTCTGTCCAATTTCAGTGTCGTTTATTGCCACGTGTACCGAGGTACAGTGAAAAGCTTTTGCGCTCCTGGAGGAAGTCCGTGCAAGAAGGAGCTGCACGTCACGCAGAGACACAGCGACAGCACCGTAAGGAGAGAGAGAGAAGGGGGCTCGGCCACTACCAACCACCGCCAGTCTCCACTGCCCACGTTGCACCATGGTCTGTGGATCGCGGGTCGGCCTCTGCAGACAGGGCCAGCCTTAAGCCAATTGGACCAATTTCTCCCAATTGGGCCCCCGGCCTAAGCGGGCCCCGCGCTAGAGTAATCCAAAGATCATAGAGCTCTGCCCTAGGCTCTCAGCTGGGGTAGATCTACCCCGGGTGGAGGGGTTGAGAGAGAGTAGAGGGGTGGAGGGGGGAGAAAGGGATAGACGGGGAGGAGGGTGTGAGGGGGAATGGAGATGGGGGAGGTGGGAGGTGGGTCGTTCCCTCAAGGTCCCAGTCAGCGGAAAGACAATCGAGCCATTTACAGTGAATAGATACATGATAAGGGATCATAGTTGAAGTAAGGGATGTTGCTGTAGGAGTAGAGATTTAAGAGTGTGGAGTGATTGTACAATGTGATTGTAGATCTGTGGCTAGCAGGCAAAGTGTCGCCTGGGATGGGCGCCATCTTGGGAATTGTCGCCTGGGATGGGCGCCATCTTGGGAATTGTCGCCTGGGATGGGCGCCATCTTGGGAATTGTCGCCTGGGATGGGCGCCATCTTGGGAATTGTCGCCTGGGATGGGCGCCATCTTGGGAATTGTCGCATTAGTTGGGCGCCATCTTGGGAATTGTCGCCTGGGAAGGGCGCCATCTTGGGAATTGTCGCCTGGGAAGGGCGCCATCTTGGGAATTGTCACATTAGTTGGGCGCCATCTTGGGAATTATCACCTGGGATGGGCGCCATCTTGGAATCCATTGTCGATCTCTCTGGGCCTCACCTGCTCGCTGGTCTCCAGCAGCTGGCTCTCCAACCGGACCACCTTCGCCCGTAGACTCTCCTTCTCCACACACTCCACTTCCAGCTCATGTTCAAGCGAGGACACCAGGCTCATCTGCGGGGAACACAGTTAGCTCTCTGGGTCACTGGCATCACTCTGCATGGAGCTCAGCACAAAATCCACCTCCCACCAAGGCACAAAGTACTGGAGGGATTCAGCGGCTCAGGCTGCATCTGTGGAGGGAATGGACAGGCGACGTTTCGGGTCAGGACCCACCTGGGATCGTGGGGAGAAATCTGTTCCCCCCTCCTCCCTACACTATCAGAAGGGTCCCGACCCGAAACATTTACCTCTCCACGTTCTCCAGAGATGCTGCCTGACTCCAGCACTTGGTGTCTTTCATCGAAAACCAACATCTGCAGTTTAGTTTAGTTTAGTTCAGAGATACAGCGCGGAAACAGGCCCATGCGGCCACGGGCTCCACGCCGACCAGCGATCCCCGCACGCTAACACCCACTAGGAATAATTGTTACATTCACCGAGCAAATTAACCTACAAACCTGTATCTCTTTGGAGTGTGGGAGGAAAGCGAAGATCTTAGAGGAAACCCATGCGGATCACGGGGATAACGGACAAACTCTGAACGTAGTCGGGATGGAACCCGGGTCTCCGGCGCTGCATTTGCTGCGAGGCAGCAACTCCACCGCACAATTCCTTGTGTATCCTCTGACAAGTGACAGGCGGATACAGGTGACGGGGAGATGGGTGGAGTCCGTGACGAAGGCTAGAGATGAAAAGGTGAGCAAAGGGGAGAAGAGGAGGAGATTGAGGGGGTGGGGATAAAAGGGAGGTTTGGAATTTGGGGATGGGAGCTGAGCGTACAGGGGAGGGGGGACAGGTAGCGAGGTGAGAGGGGTGATGGGGACATGTGTGCACACGGGGGGGGGGGGGGTGGGGGTATATTGGGGTTTATTTGACTGGACATTACATAGCTTGTAAGGTTTGCAGGTCAATTGGGATTGGTGTAAATGTAAATTGTCCCCAGTGTGTGTAGGGTAGTGTTACTGTGCGGAGAGGGCCGAATGGCCTGTTTCTGTGCTGTATCTGTAAACTAAACCTGTCTTTCTCAGTTCCCCCCCCCCCCCCCACCCACTCCATCAGTCTGAAGAAGGGTCCCAGCCCGAAGCTACAGCTAGCAGCCTGTCCATTCCCTCCACAGATGCTGCCTGACCCGCTGAGTTCCTCCAGCACTCGGGTGCTTTGACAAATCGAGGCGTCCATCCGATGTTGAGAATGATGTCGTTTCTGAGCAGAACATCCCGGTTTGATTGAGGCTCGACCCGGAACGTCACCCATTCCTTCTCTCCAGAGACGCTGCCCGTCCCGCAGAGTTACTCCAGCATTTTGTGTCTATCTTCCTTCACAGAGGAGGGGGGGGGGGGGCAGGTAGCAAGGTGAGAGGGGTGGTGTGGAAATGTGTGCACACGGGGGGGGGGGGGGGGGGAGGGGGTATATTGGGGTTTTATTTGAAACGGAGGACGTTAATGTTCCTAGCATTGGCTTGTAAGTTTCTGAAGGTAGACAAAAGTGCTGGAGAAACTCAGCGGGTGCAGCAGCATCTATGGAGCGAAGGAAATAGGCGACGTTTCGGGCCGAAACCCTTCTTCAGACCCAGTAAGTTTGTAAATTTGCATTGGGTTGTAAGTTCTCCTGCCTGCGTGCGGCCTCACTCCAGCAATGGAGACGGCCCAGGATAGAAGGCCAGTGTGGGAATTGGGAGTGGAGTTAAAATGGCTTTTTATTGTTTGCTGTGTCAGGATCCTATCATGAATGTTTGGAGTCCAGATCTGTATTGGAATAAGGAATTATCAAAAATGTATTTAGTCAGGGGGTGGTGAATCTGTGGAATTCTTTGCCACAGAAGGCTGTGGATATTTTAAGGCAGAGATTTGACAGATTCTTGATCAGTATGGGTGATACAAGATCCAAGAGACATTTATTTGTCACATGTACCAATTGGTACAGTGAAATGTGTGGTCGCCATATAGCCATACAAATAAATAATAAAGAGCACAGGACAGGTTTTTTTTTAACATAGACATCCCCACAGATCAGGGTCAAATTCCCACTGTGTGGAGAGGCTCCATTCAGGGAGTCTCAGGGGTTACGGGGAGAAGGCAGGAGAATGGGGTTAGGAGGGAGAGACTGATCAGCCATGATTGAATGGCGGAGAAGACTCGATGGGCCGAATGGCCTAATTCTTCTCCTAGAACGCATGAACTTATAAACCCGCACGTCGTTGGGATGTGGGAGGAAACCCGCGCGGTCACAGGGAGAACGTGCAAACTCCACGCCGACAGCACCCGAGGTCAGGATCGAACCTGGGTCTCTGTGAACTTGCAAACGTAGGAACACTAGCCCCCACCTCATCTCTGGCAATGTTCTGCAGGAGTGGACGTGCCCGTTTCATTGCCAACACACCAACCTTCGTGGCGAGGTCCTTCTGGATCTGATCGTAGCCTCTCTTCATGCAGAGTCGCTCCTGCTCAGCTGCTTTAAGCACCGTGGACCTTGAGTAGTGTTTCTGGTGTTTGAGAGTTAACATTGCAGATTCCACTTGCTTCACCTGTCAGAAGAGAACAAGTGCACTCAGCCTTCTTGACATTTTTTGTAAATTTATCATATTCAGATTTCATGTAAAATCCAATTTACTCTGAAACTAACTGATTCTTACACGGACTTTCTTCTTGTGTGTCGGAAGGAACTGCAGATGCTGGTTTCAACCGAAGGTAGACACAAAACGCTGGAGTAACTCAGCGGGACAGGCAGCATGTTGTTAAAGAAGGAACTGCAGATGCTGGAGAATCGAGGGTTACACAAAAAGCTGGAGAAACTCAGCGGGTGCAGCAGCATCTAAGGAGCGAAGGAGATAGGCGACGTTTCGGGTCGAGACCCTTCTTCAGACTGGTCAGGGATCAGGGAAACGAGACATATAAACAGTGATGTGGAGAGATAAAGAACAATGAGTGAAAGATATGCAAAAAAGTATTGGTGATAAAGGAAGCAGGCCATTGTAAGCGGTTTGTGGTGTGAAAATGAGAAGCTAGTGCGACTTGGGTGGGGGGGGGGGGGGGAGATGGAGAGGGAATGCCAGGGCCCGAGGGAGAGGTGGGAGGGGTGGGAAGGGGAGGAGGTAGCAAGGGTTAACAGAATTGAGAAAATTCAATGTTTAAGCCCAGAGGATGCAGACTCCCCAAGCGGAATATGAGGTGCTGTTCCTCCAACTTGCGGTGTTGCTCACTCTGGCCGTGGAGGAGGCCCAGGACCGAGAGGTCGGATACCGAATGGGAGGGGGAGTTGAAGTGCTGAGCCACCGGGAGGTCGGGTTGGTTATTGCGGACCGAGCGGAGGTGTTCGGCGAAACGATCGCCCAGCCTCCGCTTGGTCTCACCGATGTAGATCAGCTGGCATCTGGAGCAACGGATGCAGTAGATGAGGTTGGAGGAGGTGCAGGTGAACCTCTGTCGGACTTGGAAGGACTGCTTGGGTCCCTGAAAGGAGTGGAGGGGGGAGGTGAAGGGACAAGTGTAGCATCTCTTGCGGTTGCAAGGGAAAGTGCCCGGGGAAGGGGTGGAGCGGGAGGGAAGAGACAGGCAGCATCTCTGGAGAGAAGGAATGGGTGGTTTCGGGTCGAGACCCAGGTTATCCACTGTGGTGGCAAGAACAGGAAGGTAGATGATTATCTTAATTGTGTCAGATTAGGAAAAGGGGAGGTGCAACGAGACCTGGGTGTTCTTGTACATCACTGAAAGTAAGCATGCAGGTACAGCGGGCAGTGAAGAAAACTAATGGCATGTTGGCCTTCATTGTGAGAGCACTTCGAGTTTAGGAGCAAGGAGGTCCTACTGCAGTTGTACGGGGCCCTGGTGAGACCGCACCTGGAGTATTGTGTGTAATTTTGGTCTCCTAATTTGAGGAAGGACATTCTTGCTATTGAGGGAGTGCAGCGTGGGTTCACCAGGTTAATTCCCGGGATGGCGGGATTGACATATAATGGGTCGACTGAGCTTATATTCACTGGAATTTAGGATGGGAGGGGATCTTATAGAAACACGTACAATTCTTAAAGGATTGGACAGGCTAGATGCAGAAAAAATGTTCCCGATGTTGGGGCAGTCCAGAACCAGGGGGTCACAGTTTAAGAATAAGGGGTAGGCCATTTAAGACTGATATGAGGAAAAACCTCTTCACCCAGAGCGTTGTGAATCTGTGGAATTCTCTGCCTCTGAAGGCAGTGGAGGCCAATTCACTGGATGCTTTCAAGAGAGTTAATTTAGCACTGAGGGCTAAAGGAAGGGATATGGGGAGAAGGCAGGAACGGGGTACTGATTGTGGATGATCAGCCATGATCACATTGAATGGCGGTGCTGGCTCGAAGGGCCTACTCCAGACTTATTTTTCTATGTTTCTATGTTTCAGACTTCAGTTTAAACCTGAAACGCCACCTATTCCTTCTCTCCTGTCCCGCTGAGTTACTCCAGCATTTTGTGTCGATCTTTCCTCTTGTGCTCAGTTACAATCAGCAACTGGGTGACCTGACCTTGATCAGGAACTGAGCAAAGTGTCTGGAAAATGAATCAGTGGCGTGGAGTCTGCCCACGGCAGCAAGCTGCACTGCTCCTGCTCCCCACTATCGAGGCGATCTACAGAGAGTGGTGTACACTGCCCGCTCCATCACGTGTGCTGACCCTCCCCACCATCGAAGGGGTCTTCAGGAGACGCTGTCCCTGAAAGGCAGCCGGCATCATCAGAGACCCACACCACCCCGGCCACCCGCTCATCTCACTGCTGCCATCCAGAGGTGGTCCAAGTACTTACACTGTGACCTCCAAGTTCAGGGACAGCTACTTACCCGCAACCCAAGAAATAGATCGGGACGTTTGCACAAACTTCTGCTCACAGAGTTAGGAAATGAAAAAGCAGAGGTCATAGGTTAATCTGAGGGGGGAAAGGTTAATAGGAATCTGAGGGATAAAAGTATTTTACACAAAGGGCGGTAGAGACAATGGCAGGGGCGGAAATCGCTATCTAAACATGGGGGGGACACAATTTCTTGGTGGCTGCGCATGCGCGCACTCACACACGCGCGAGGCTTCAGCCGTGGGGCCCTGTGGACGGTAACATCGGGAGCTGACCTGGTTGGTGACCGACTCCGAACTCCAGCAACGGCAGCTTCGTCCGCCCCGAGTCATGGGGCGTGAATCGGCCCGTTCGCGGGTCCTTTCATCGCCCGGCGCGGCTTAAAATAGGCCGACGGGGGCTTCAACATCGGGAGCCTCGATCGCCGTGACGCGGAAGTTTGATTTTAAGCCGCGCCGGCCGATTCAGCCCTTAGAAAGCGTCTGATACCCGATTGAATCTTTCTAAAGCTACAATGTGATAAATTACACTTAAACAAATAAAACTGAAGCAAATAAAGGCAAACAGAAGAACCAACCTTGGAGGGGGGAGAGAGAGAGATAGAGAGAGAGAGATGGCGGAAAAAATACTAAATATCGTGAGTGACCTGAATGAGGGATTTACCTGCAAGCCAGCCAGGAAACCCGTTCGACCAGAGTGCTTAATCACCTGACCCGTTTAAATCTTTCCCATCCACCAATACATCCAGTTAGTTCAAATGATAATTGTACCCGCATCAGACAGCTTTAAGAAATTCTCCGTAAATACCTTCAGTAATACTTGAAGGTCAAAACACAATTGGTGACACATCGTGTTAATAAGATGTTAATAGAGACATTTAACACCGCTTATCAGTGACACCCCCACTGTCTCGCAGAAAGCAGAGATTTTAATTCACCAAATTTCTTTCACCAAATTTCAAAATCCGGATTACAAAACATGTGGGGTGTCCCTCACCTCTCAAAAGACGGGAGGGACGTGGCCCACCTTCCCGGGATTTGCGCCCATGGACAATGGACAATTGGTGCAGGAGTAGGCCATTCGGCCCTTGGTAGGTGTATGGAATGAGCTGCCTGAGGAGATGGTTGAGGCAGGCACTATCGTAATCTTTAAGCAACATTTGGACAGGGAGGACAGGATAGGTATAGAGGGATACGGGCCAAGCATTTGGTCCGAGACCCTTCTTCACACTGAGTCAGGGGAGAGGGAGACACAAAGATATGGGAGGGTAAGGTGTGAAAACGAGAGATCAAAGGGGATGCAGATCAAGGAAAAGGTTGTAGAATAGATAATTTAGCTTGGGGGAGGTGACAACGAGGCCTACAGAGATACAGGTTAATCAGGAGGACAGTCTGACTGATCGTAGAACTAGGATGGGGAGGGGTGGAGAGAGAGGGAAAGCAAGGGTTACTTGAAGTTAGAGAAGTCAATGTTCACACCGCTGGGGTGTAAGCTGCCCAAGTGACATAGGAGGTGCTGAGCTCCAGCATGCACGTGGCCACAGGGAGTAATACTTTAAGTGTGGGTCTGTACACACGGGGCATTGACAGCATCGGGAGCACGCTTCCTCTCTCAGTTACCTTCTCCCTGGCAAGGTGCAGCTCCCCTCTCGTGTGCCTCCCCTCTTGGCGCAGCCTCGCATTTTCCTCCCGCAGCAGTCTCTGCTCCTGCTCCGCCAGCTGCGCCAGGTCCTGGCTGTGCGACAGCTTCTGCCGCTGCCGGAGATCGGCGCAGTGTAGGCTGTCCTCCAGCGTCTGAGTCTGCACGTGCCCGAGCAGAGAGAGCGGCCGTCAGTGAGGGCGGGCACGGTCAACGCCCACGCCAACGCCAACGTGAACGCCAACATCAGCATGAACGAAGGGAGTGGCCGTCAGTGTGTGTGGGCACGGTGAACAGCAACGTGAGCAAAGACAGCGGGCTCAGTGTGTGTGGACACAGTGATGAGACCCCGACACACTGAACCCTCACTGCCTTTTACCCAGGCACAGTGTTGAACGGCCAGGTTCAGGAATAGCTACTTCCCCACAGCCATCAGGCTATTAAACCTGGCTCGGACAAAACTATGATCATTAATAACCCATTATCTGTTATCTGCACTTTATCAGTTTATTTATTCATGTGTGTATGTATTTATATAATGATATATGGACACACTGATCTGTTCTGTAGTCAATGCCTACTATGTTCTGTGTACCAAAGCAAGAATTTCAATGTCCTATCAGGGACACATGACATTAGACTCGCTTGAACTTGAACTTGTTGGGGCCGCAACTGTTTACCATATATATTAATGATTTGGAAGAGGGAATTAGGAGCAACACTAGCAAGTTTGTGGATGACACAAAGCTGGGTGGCAGTGTGAACTGTGAAGAGGATGTTAGGAGGTTGCAGGGGGACCTGGACAGGTTGAGTGAGTGGGCAGATGCGTGGCAGATGCATGTATAATATAGATAAATGTGAGGTTATCCACTTTGGTGGCAAAAACATGGGGGCAGATTATTATCTCAATGGGGTTAGGTTAGGTAAGGGGGAGGTACAGCGAGACCTGGGTGTCCTTGTACACCAGTCACTGAAAGTTGGCGTGCAGGTACAGCAGGCAGTGAAGAAAGCTAATGGAATGTTGGCCTTCACAACAAGAGGATTTCAGTACAGGAGTAAAGAGGTTCTTCTGCAGTTGTATAGGGCTCTGGTGAGACCACATCTGGAGTATTGTGTACAGTTTTGGTCTCCTAATTTGAGGAAGGACATCCTTGTGATTGAGGCAGTGCAGCGTAGGTTCACGAGATTGATCCCTGGGATGGCGGGACTGTCATATGAGGAAAGATTGAAAAGACTAGGCTTGTATTCACTGG
This sequence comes from Raja brachyura, assembly GCA_963514005.1. The sequence goes on along the minus strand of OY740789.1, from coordinate 78,819,401 downwards.
AGTTTAGAAGGATGAGGGGGGTCTTATAGAAACATATAAAATTATAAAAGGACTGGACAAGCTAGATGCAGGAAAAATGTTCCCAATGTTGGGCAAGTCCAGAACCAGGGGCCACAGTCTTAGAATAAAGGGGCGGTCATTTAAGACTGAGGTGAGAAAAAAACATTTTCACCCAGAGAGTTGTGAATTTATGGAATTCCCTGCCACAGAGGGCAGTGGAGGCCAAGTCACTGGATGGATTTAAGAGAGAGTTAGATAGAGCTCTAGGGGCTGGTGGAGTCAAGGGATATGGGGAGAAGGCAGGCACGGGTTATTGATTGGGGACGATCAGCCATGATCACAATGAATGGCGGTGCTGGCTCGAAGGGCCGAATGGCCTCCTCCTGCACCTATTTTCTATGTTTCTATGCTAGAGAGTTCCAAAACTAGAGGGCACGGCTTTAAGGTGTGAGGGGAGAGATTTAAGAGCAAGGGTAGAGCTTTGTGTTGTGTGCCACCCAGTCACATCAGGGCAAAGGGTCAGATATAGAGTGCAGACTGTAGTTCCCAGTGTTGTGGTGCAGGGAACGCAAGGACATGGGTGACAGGCAGACAGAGAGGGTGTGTTAGGCAGGGACATTGTGGGCCGAAGGGCCTGTCCCTGTGCTGTACGGTGCCGTGCTGTGGGTGGAGTCGCACCTTGTCCTTGCTGGACTGCAGCTGCTTGTGCAACAGTGTCACCTCCTTTCTCAGCGCCTCCTTCTCCTGCTCTACGACACGCAAGTCCGATCTCAATCTTGCCGTCTGGAGGTTGAAACTTTGCGAACTTTCCTCCAGTCTCTGCACCTGCACAGATAAAGCAGCCGCTGCAAATTGGAGGACCAGCACCTCGTACCTTCGCGCGGGCAGCTTGCACCCCAGCCGCACGGATATCGATTCTGAACCACAGGCACGAAGGCCGCGGGCGCCAACAGGGTCAACAAACCCATCAGGAAGGCCGGCTCCATCCTGGGGGTGAAGTTGGAGTTGGATTCATGGGACCTGCGGAGCATCCTGGACAATACAGCTCACCCCCTCCGTGACACACTGGTCAACCTGAGGAGCACCTTCAGCAACAGACTGGTCCCACCAAGATGCAGCACAGAACGCCACAGGAGATCCTTCTTCCCTGTGGCTATCAAACTGTAATCCTCCCCCCTTCTATCATGGGGTAGACTGCGACTGACTCCCCTCCCCCCACCCCCACCCCCCCCTCCCACCCCCCCCTCCCCAATCTTTGCACATCCCCAACCCTTTCCACTCGTCACTTTAATTTCATGTTTCATGTATCTTGTGTCGTTATGACCGTTGGCAGATCAGTTTCCCTCCTCGGATAAAGTTCTATCCTATTGTACTGTTTCTATATAATGAGTGTGTGAGAGTGTGTGTGTGAGAGTGTGTGTGTGTGTGTGTCTGTGTGTGTATGTGTGTGTGCATGAATGCGTGTGTGAGTGAGTGTGTGTGTGAGTGTGTGTGTGTGCATGCGTGCATGCGTGTGTGAGTGTGAGTGTGTGTGTGAGTGTGTGTGTGTGAGAGTGTGTGTGTGTGAGTGTGTGTGTGCATACGTGCATGCGTGCGAGTGTGTGTGTGTATGTGTGTGAGTGTGTGTGTGTGTGTGAGTGTGTGTGAGTGTGAGTGTGTGTGTGTGTGCATACGTGCATGCGTGTGAGTGTGTGTGAGTGTGTGTGCGGATGTATGTGTGTGAGTGTGTGCGCGCACACGTGTGTGTATGTGAGTGTGTGTGTGTGTGAGTGCGTGCGCACATGTGTGTGTGTCCGCGTGTATGCAAGAGTGTGTGTGTGTATGTGCGTGTGTATGTGTGTGTGAGTGTGTATGTGGGAGTGTGTGTGTGAGTGTGTGTGTGTGCATACGTGCATGCGTGTGAGTGTGTGTGTGTGTGTGTGTATGTGTGTGAGTGTGTGTGTGCATGAATGCGTGTGTGAGTGTGAGTGAGTGTGTGTGTGAGTGTGTGTGTGTGTGTGTGTGCATGCGTGCATGCATGTGTGAGTGTGAGTGTGTGTGTGAGTGTGTGTGTGTGAGAGTGTGTGTGTGAGTGTGTGTGTGTGTGTGTGTGTGCATACGTGCATGCGTGTGAGTGTGTGTGTGTGTGTGTGTGTGAGTGTGTGTGTGTGTGTGAGTGTGTGTGAGTGTGTGTGTGTGCATACGTGCATGCGTGTGAGTGTGTGCGCGCACACGTGTGTGTATGTGAGTGTGTGTGTGTGAGTGTGTGTGTGAGTGTGTGTGAGTGTGTGTGCGGACGTATGTGTGTGAGTGTGTGCGCGCACACGTGTGTGTATGTGAGTGTGTGTGTGTGTGTCCGCGTGTATGCAAGAGTGTGTGTGTGTGTGTATGTGCGTGTGTATGTGTGTGTGTGTGTGTATGTGGGAGTGTGTGTGTGAGTGTGTGCGCACACGTGTGTGTGTGTGTGCGAGTGTGTGTACGCGTGTGTGCGCGTGTATGCGAGTGTGTGTGTATGTGTGAGTGTGTGCGCGCGTGTGAGTGTGTATGAGTGTGTGCGCACGTGTGTGTGTGTGAGTGTGCGTGTCCGCGTGTGTATGTGTGTGTGCGCGTGTGTGAGTGTGTGCATGTGTGAGTGTGTATGAGTGTGCGTGTGTGTGCGTGTGTATGAGTGTGCGCGTGTGCGTGTGCGCGTGTGCGTGTGTGTGATAGTGTGTGTGTGTGTGTGATAGTGCGTGTGTGTGTGTGTGATAGTGTGTGTGTGCGCGTGTGTGTGTGCGTGTGTGCGTGCCTGCGCGTGTGTGTGCGTGCGTGTGTGTGTGTGCGCGTGTGGGGTGTGTGTGCGTATGTGTGTGCGTGTGTGTGCGCATGTGAGTGTGTGTGTGTGTGTGAGTGCGCGCCAGGCACGTGCCGTCAGGGTAGGCAAGGTAGGCACTGCCTACCCTGACTAAAATTATGAAATGGCAATTTTTAAATATAAATAATAAAGGCATGGGAGAATTATGCCAATGTCAGAGATCGATCTCTTAGGTAGGCATAATTCTCCGTGCCTTTCATCCGCAGCGCTTGTAACACGGGAAGCTCTGTGCAGCCCCCGTGCCGTCAGCGCTGCCTGAGCCGTCAGATTCAATGGGAGCTGAAGGCAGCAGAAATTCTGCCTTTGCAGCACTGCGCATGTGCATCATCTTTCTGCGCATGCGTGTCGCGAGTTTCTTGGCGGGATGTTCAAATATGGATTGCCATTATTTTAATAGTATCTTAGCAAACAAATGGAGAATGGACTTAATGTACCAATAATGTGGTAAGTGCATTTCTTTGAGCTTTATGTTTTTAAATACTGTAGTTCCCAGGGTGGGGGGAGAGCTCCGTTCACAGTGTTTGGGCAGTCTGGCGTTGTGAAGGAGGGGATCGGGGTCAGTAACCCACTTGCCACGCTCCGGTCTGAGTGCAGGTGAGATGGGACTAGGTGAGAGTAAAAGTGTGTGAGGGGTGAGAAGTCCATGCCGGGTGCCGGCCGGCCGCAGCCGCTGTTCAGATTGTTGGGAGACGGAGCTCAGGGTTCGCCTCT
>OY740789.1:78753357-78810857 GCA_963514005.1 Raja brachyura | reverse complement strand
AACGTGACCCCACCACTCGCCACATCTTCCCATCTCCCCCCCCCGTCTGCCTTCCGCAAAGACCGCTCCCTCCGCAACTCCCTTGTCAATTCTTCCCTTCCCTCCCGCTCCACTCCTTCCCCGGGCACTTTCCCTTGCAACTGCAAGAGATGCTACACTTGTCCCTTCACCTCCCCCCTCCACTCCTTTCAGGGACCCAAGCAGTCCTTCCAGGTGCGACAGAGGTTCACCTGCACCTCCTCCAACCTCATCTACTGCATCCGCTGCTCCAGATGCCAGCTGATCTATATCGGTGAGACCAAGCGGAGGCTTGGCGATCGTTTCGCCGAACACCTCCGCTCGGTCCGCAATAACCAACCCGACCTCCCGGTGGCTCAGCACTTCAACTCCCCCTCCCATTCCGTATCCGACCTCTCGGTCCTGGGCCTCCTCCACGGCCAGAGTGAGCAACACCGCAAGTTGGAGGAACAGCACCTCATATTCCGCTTGGGGAGTCTGCATCCTCTGGGCTTAAACATTGAATTTTCTCAATTCTGTTAACCCTTGCTACCTCCTCCCCTTCCCACCTCTCCCTCAGCCCTGGCATTCCTTCTCTCTCTATCTCTCCCCCACCCAAGTCTCATTTTCACACTACAAACAGCTTACAATGGCCTGTTTCCTTTATCATGGATACTTTTTTGTATATCTTTCATTCATTGTTCTTTATCTCTCCACATCACCGTCTATATCTCTCGTTTCCCTGATCCCTGACCAGTCTGAAGAAGGGTCTCGACCCGAAACGTCGCCTATCTCCTTCGCTCCTTAGATGCTGCTGCACCCGCTGAGTTTCTCCAGCTTTTTGTGTACCCTCGATTCTCCAACATCTGCAGTTCTTCTTTAACACTATCCTACACACAGTAGGGACAATTTTACATTGATACCAAGTCAATTAACCTACAAACCTGCATGTCTTTGGAGTGTGGGAGGAAACAGGAGATCTTGGAGAAAACCCACACATGCCACGGGGAGTACGTACAAACTCCGTACAGACAGTCAGGAATGAACCCGGGTCCTTGGCGCTGTAAGGCAGCAACTCTACCGCTGCACCACTCAAATTCGCCACTCAAAGGGTGGTGGGTGTATGGAATGAGCTGCTGGAGGAGGTAGTTGAGGCAGGAACTATCATAACATTTCAGAGACATTTGGACAGGTACATGGGTAGAATAGGTTTCGAGGGATATGGGCCAAATCATATGCAGGCAAGTGGGACAATGTGTAGATGGGGCACGTTGGTCGGTGTGGGCAAGGTGGGTTGATGAGCCTGTTTCCATGCTCAGTGGCAGTGTTGTGCCATGGCAGTGACTGGCACCTCTGAAACGTTAAAAAATAGATTTTCAAATGTTATAACAATTTTGAATATTACAAAACATTGCTGAAGGTTAAACAATAAAATGTATTACTCAGTGGTGCAACGCTGCTGCCTCACAGCAGCAGAGACCGGGTTTGATCCCAACTTCGGGCGCTGTCTGTGTGGAGTTTGCACGTTCTCCCTGTGATCACATGGGTTTCCTCCGCGTGCTCCGGTTTCCTCCCACATCCCAAAGACGTGTAGACTGATTGGCCCTCTGCATAATTGCCCCCTAGTGTGTCGGGAGCGGACGAGAAAGCGGGATGGCGTAGAACTAATGCTGGTCGGCATGGACTCGGTGGACTGAATGGGCCTGTCTGCATCCTGTGCCTCGAAGCAATCGCCTGAACAAATAAGGCGGTCAGGCCCTTATGCAGCTGATGGGACGAAGATGAGTGAGGTGTGATCTGTGGTCCTGCACCTCGCTGTCCACAACGACAACACTACCAAAGGCACCCGACACTAAACATATCCCACCTTGCTTACGCATCGGTTCACCTCGTCACTCAGCGAATCTCTCTCTCTCACCAACTCCTCATTGGTGTGCCTCAGAACAGCAACTTCTTCTCCCAGCTCGTTACACCTGGACAACTGGAAGGAATCAGTTTCAGTTCAGATTATTGTCACGTGCAGAGTGAAAAGCTTTTGTTGCGTGCTAACCAGCCAGCGGAAAGACAATACGTGATTACAATCGAGCCATTTACAGTTTGCAGATACATGATCAGGGAATAAATGTCGTCCCTGTAGGAGTACAGATTTAAGGGTGTGGAGCGATTGTAATGTGTGATTGTAGATCTGCTTCTGTGGCTCGCACGCAAATAGTCGTCTGGGTTCAAGTTCGAGTTACTACTTTCGTGTTCGTATTCTAGGTCTGCACAAGTACTGGAGCTTCTTCAAGGTACAACAATAGTCTTTATTACATTACTTCAATGCTGGCAGCAAGACAACTCAAACATGGCTGCACACACAGAATCTGACTGCCCACACGCACCGACAGGATAAACTATATACAAGACATCTCCCTTTGTCCTGTGCAGCGCCACCTGCTGCATGGGAGGAGCAACGGGTCCTCCCACCCCACACAGTCCACCAAACACCACATTCATTGTCACATAGAAACATAGAAACAAAGAAATTAAGTGCAGGAGGAGGCCATTCAGCCCTTCGAGCCTGCACCGCCATTCAATATGATCATGGCTGATCATCCAACTCAGTATCCCGTACCTGCCTTCTCTCCATACCCTCTGATCTCCTTAGCCACAAGGGCCACATCTAAATCCCTCGTAAATATAGCCAATGAACTGGCCTCAACTACCCTCTGTGGCAGAGAGTTCCAGAGACCCACCACTCTCTGTGTGGAAAAAAGTCCTTCTCATCTCGGTCCTAAAGGATTTCCCCCTTATCCTTAAGCTGTGACCCCTTGTCCTGGACCTCCCCAACATCGGGAACAATCTTCCTGCATCTAGCCTGTCCAACCCCTTAAGAATTTTGTAAATTTCTATGAGATCCCCTCTCAATCTCCTAAATTCTAAAGAGTATAAACCGAGTCTATCCAGTCTTTGTTCATAAGACAGTCCTGACATCCCAGGAATCAGTCTGGTGAACCTTCTCTGCACTCCCTCTATGGCAATAATGTCCTTCCTCAGATTTGGAGACCAGAACTGTACGCAATACTCCAGGTGTGGTCTCACCAAGACCCTATACAACTGAAGTAGAACCCCCCTGCTCCTATACTCAAATCCTTTTGCTATGAAAGCTAACATACCATGCTACCATACACATGCACCAATTGGAACAGTGAGATTTGAGTTACCATACACCCACATGAATAAAAACGGTTTCCCCCTATCCCCCCCACCCCCACATAAAAAAGACTAAGAAACCATTAAAACGTAATTTTAGACACATGAAAAATAACAAAAAGGGTGAAAGGACGGACAGCTGCCGGCGAGGCTGCCACACCCGATGGGCGCCAACTTGGATTTTTGTGATGTTGCCGGTGACCTTGTCGAAAGTACGAAAACTTTCAGTGGCTCCCCACACACTCTTTGTGCCAGTAAAATACATCCTTTGTCATTGAAAACAAACGGCAAGTAATGCAGAAAAAATGTGCTCTCTTGCCTCTGTTGGCCCCACACCACATCACTGTCTATATCTCTTGTTTCTCTTTCCCCTGACTCTAATCTGAAGAAGAGTCTCGATCCAAAACGTTATCCATTCCTTCTCTCCAGAGATGCTGCCTGCCCCGCTGAGTTACTCCAGCATTTAGTGTCTCTCTTGGTTTTATGATTATGTAAGTACCATATCTAATGGTCATTCACATCGAATCAGTCTGGTGTCCTACCCCCTCCTCTCTTCCAGCTTCACCCCAACACAATCAGACGGAAGGGTCCCGACATGAAACGTCCCCTATCCGTGTTCCCCACAGTTGCTGCCTGACCCGCTGAGTAGGGTTTCCCAACTTTCTCACTCCCAAATACAGGACAAAATAAGGGTCAAAATACGGGACAAATTCCCGACGGCAATTCGTTGACCGACTCGGCCGTGGCTGGGTGGGTGAATGATGAGTTGGCCCGGGTGCTGGACTGCACACAAAGCCCGGCCGGCGGGCCAGCTGAGGAGTTTTGGTCCGGGGGCCGCGCGACATTGTGCGCAAAGCCCAGCGCCCCGTCCAACTCATGAACCGATGATCGGCCGTGAGAAGGAGGGGTGGTGGTGTTGGCGGTAAGCGAAGGTCCGAAGGTCGGACAGCTGGCCGGGCTGCCGACCGACGGGAACACGGGCGAGGCGCTGCTGCTGCTGCTGCACTCCATGGGCTGCACTACGTCGGGACGGGTGAGGCGAGGCCGGACGGGGCGCTCCGACCCGACAGTCCCCTCGACCCGAGTAGCAGCGGTCAAATACGGGACAAGGGCGGTCCCGTACTGGACAAGCCAATGAAACCCAAAATATGGGATGTTCCGGCTAATACGGGACAGTTGGCAACCAGAACGCTGAGGTACTCCACCATTTTGTGTCTTGTTTACAATACAATTACATTGACTGCTAGAGGTTTGGTCGGCCCTTACCTGGCTGCCTTCAATTCCGTGCATGAAATGGTTCTTCTCTTCCTCCCACCTCTGCCACCTCTGTCCCCCTGCCGCTCTCTCCTTCAGCCGGGTGAGTTGGGCCAGGCCCTGCTGGAGCCGCAGCACCTCCACCTGGTGCTTGGAGTTGGTGAAGCACAGGCCCTCGTTTTCAGCGTCCAGCTGCTCGCTCCGCAAAGCCAGCCCCGACACCTGATGAGGGGGCAAGAGCAGAGGCACTAAATTATGGAGTAACGCAGCGGGACCGGCAGCATCTCAGGAATGGGTGACGTTTCGGGTCGAGACCCTTCTTCAGACTCAGGGGCAATCCTAGTTACAAATTACTCCCCGACAGGCAGGGATGCATCACCACTTGGCTTGGGAACAGCTCCATCCACGACTAAGAGATTGCAGCGAATTGTGGACGCAGCCCAGACCATCACACAAACCAACCTCCCTTCCATTGACTCCTTTTATACCTCACGCTGCCTCGGCAAGGCCAGCAGCATCATCAAGGACCAGTCTCACCCTCTTCTCTCTTTTGTCAGGTAAAGGTATAGAAGTGTGAAAACGCACACCTCCAGATTCAAGGCCTGTCCCACTTGCCGATTATTTAGGCAACTGCCGGCGACTGTCACAGTCGTAGCAGGTTCTCGAAAAACCGGCGACAATCAACGTCAGGAGAAGTCAAGCTACGCTCATTGGCGTCAAACCCACTGTCAACAGACAATAGACAATAGGTGCAGGAGGAGGCCATTCGGCCCTTCGAGCCAGCACCGCCATTCAATGTGATCATGGCTGATCATCCCCAGTCAGTACCTCGATCCTGCCGTCTCCCCATATCCCCTGACTCTGCTATTTTTAAGAGCCCTATCTAGCTCTCTCTTGAAAGCATCCAGAGAACCGGCCTCCACCGCCCTCTGAGGCAGTGAATTCCACAGACTCGCCACACTCTGTGAGAAAAAGTGTTTCCTCGCCTCCGTTCTAAATGGCCTACTCCTTATTCTTAAACTGTGGCCCCTGGTTCTGGACTCCCCCAACATCGGGAACATATTTCCTGCCTCTAGCATGTCCAAGCCCTTAACAATCTTATATGTTTCAATGAGATCCCCTCTTATCCTTCTAAACTCGAGTGTACAAGACCAGCTACTCCATTCTCTCAGCATATGACAGTCCCGCCATCCCGGGAATTAACCTTGTAAACCTACGCTGCACTCCCTCAATAGCAAGAATGTCCTTCCTCAAATTAGGGGACCAAAACTGCACACAATACTCCAGGTATGGTCTCACTGGGGCTCTGTACAACTGCAGAAGGACCTCTTTGCTCCTATATTCAACTCCTCTTGTTATAAAGGCCAACATGCCATTTGCTTTCTTCACTGCCTGCTGTAGCTGCATGCTTACTTTCATAGACTGATGAACAAGGACCCCCAGATCCCGTTGTACTTCCCCTTTTCCCAACTTGACGCCATTTAGATAGTAATCTGCCTTCCTGTTTATGCTACCAAAGTGGATAACCTCACATTTATCCACATTAAACTTCATCTGTCATGCATCTGCCCACTCCCCCAACCTGTCCAAGTCACCCTGCATTCTCATAGCATCCTCTTCACAGTTCACACTGCCACCCAGCTTTGTGTCATCTGTAAATTTCCTATGTAGGACCTTATCAAATGCTTTCTGAAAGTCCAGGTACACTACATCCACTGGCTTTCCCTTGTCCATTTTCCTAGTTACATCTTCAAAATATTCCAGAAGATTAGTCATGCATGATTTCCCCTTCGTAAATCCATGCTGACTCGGACCGATCCTGTTACTGCTATCCAAACGTGTGGCTATCTCATCTTTTACAATTGACTCCAGCATCTTCCCCACCACCGATGTCAGGCTAACTGGTCTACAATTCCCCGTTTTCTCTCTCCCGCCTTTCTTAAAAAGTGGGATAACATTAGCTATCCTCCAATCCACAGAAACGGGACTGAGGTGGAGCGGGTCTCCAACTACAAATTCCTCGGGGTACACATCTCGGAGGATCTGTCCTGGTCCCTCAACACCTCCAAGCTGATCAAAAAGGCGCAGCAGCGCCTTTACTTCCTGAGGAGGCTCAAAAAAGCCCACCTGTCCCCCCAGATCCTGACCAACTTTTACCGCTGCACCATCGAAAGCATCCTGACCACCTGCTTTACGGTATGGTACAGCAGTTGCACCGTGGCAGACAGGAAGGCACTACAACGGGTGGTGAAAACCGCCCAGTACATCATCGGTGCCCCGCTCCCTGCCATGGATGCCCTCCACCGAAAACGGTGCCTGAAACGGGCCGGGAAGATCATCAAGGACCCCTCACACCCTAACCATGGACCGTTTGCCCTCCTACCATCAGGGAGGCGGTACATGAGCCTCGGGTCCCGCACTAGTAGGATGAGGAACAGCTTCTACAACTACAGCATCACACTGCTGAACTCGGAGTCCCGCCGATAGATTTCTCCAGTCTCTCCGTCCACATTGTCTGCATTCTGTATTTATTTTCTATATTGCTATCACTACGAACTGACGCTAAACTGCATTTCGTTGTACCTATACTTGTATCTGTGCAATGACATTAAAGTTGAATTGAATTGAACTGATCCTGAGTCTATAGAACATTGGAAAATTATCACCAATGCATCCACAATTTCTAGAGCCGCTTCCTTAAGTACCCTGGGATGCAGACGATCAGGCCCTGGGGATTTATCAGCCTTCAGACCCATCAGTCTATCCAACACCATTTCCCGCCTAATGTGGATTTCCTTCAGTTCCTCTGTCACCCCAGATCCTCGGGCCACTACTATATCAGGAAGATTGTTTGTGTCCTCCTTAGTGAAGACTTTGTCAGCCATAGGCGTCCCTGTCTCCCCTTGGAATCTCTCTTCCTCCTAGGAATGAACTGATCCCGCACCTTCTGTATTATTCCTCAAAACACCTGCCACTGTCACCCCTGCTAGTGTATCTTTCCAGTCAACTTTGGCCAGCTCCTCCCTCATTGGCCCCATAGTCCCCTTTATTCAACTGCAACACTGACACCTCTGACCTACCCTTCTCCCTCTCCAATTGTAGATTAAGCCTGACCATGTTATGGTCACTGCCTTCTAATGGCTCATTAACCTCGAGGTCCTTTATCAAATCCGATACATAACACTAAATCCAGAATTGCCTTCTCTCTGGTAGGCTCCAATACAAGCTGTTCTAAGAATCCATCATGAAGGCACTCTATAAACTCCCTTTCTTGGGGTCCAGTACCAACCTGATTTTCCCAGTCTACCTGCATGTTGAAATCTCCCATAACAACCACAGCAATACTTTTGCTACATGCCAATTTTAACTCCTGATTCAACTTGCGCCCTATGTCCAGGCTACTGTTTGGGGGCCTGTTGGCAAAGTTTTTTCAACATGTTGAAAATTTAGCGGTGAGACCAGAAAGACGCTAGGACTTTTTGCGGACTGAGGAGATGACTCCCGGTGACACCGGCGAACATGTGGCGACAAACTAGTGTCTGTAGTTGCCTAAAGAAATCGCATAAGTGGGACTGGCCCACTGTGGAACGGAGAGTGTAGGAGAAAGAGAGAAATAGCCAGAGTGGACCAAGGTAATAAAAGAGTCTCCACAAATCACAAGTCTGAAGAAGGGTCTCGACCCGAAACGTCGCCTATCCCCTTCGCTCCTTAGATGCTGCTGCACCCGCTGAGTTTCTCCAGCCTTTTGTGTAACCCTCGATTCTCCAGCATCTGCAGTTCCTTCTTCAACAAATAATAAAAGAGTCTAGATGTACATGTGGAGCATGTGAGAAGCAGGAATGTGAAAGAATACATTGTGTGAGCTATGTGAAGTAAAGGGGCCCCAAGTTAAGTTATAAACTTAAAGCACACGGTATTGGGGGTTCAGTATTGATGTGGATAGAGAACTGGCTAGCAGACAGGAGGCAAAGGGTAGGAGTAAACGGGTCCTTTTCAGAATGGCAGGCAGTGACTAGTGGGGTGCCGCAAGGCTCAGTGCTGGGACCCCAGCTATTTACAATATATATTAATGATTTGGACGAGGGAATTCAATGCAACATCTCCAAATTTGCAGATGATACCAAGCTGGGGGGTATAGTTAGGTGTGAGGAGGATGCTTGGAGGCTGCAGGGTGATTTGGATAGGCTGAGTGAATGGGCAGATGCATGGCAGATGCAGTACAATGTGGATAAATGTGAGGTTATCCACTTTGGTGGCAAAAACATGAGGGTAGACTATTATCTGAATGGTGGCAGATTAGGTAAGGGGGAGATGCAACGAGACCTGGGTGTCATGGTACACCAGTCATTGAAAGTAGGCATGCAGGTGCAGCAGGCAGTGAAGAAAGCAAATGGTATGTTAGCATTCATAGCGAAAGGATTTGAGTATAGGAGCAGGGAGGTTCTACTGTAGTTGTACAGGGTTTTGGTGAGGCCACACCTGGAGTACTGCGTACAGTTTTGGTCTCCAAATCTGAGGAAAGACATCCTTGCCATAGAGGGGGTACAGAGAAGATTCACCAGACTGATTCCTGGGATGTCAGGACTTTCATATGAGGAAAGATTGGATAGACTCGGTTTGTACTCGATGGAATTTAGAAGATTGAGGGGGGATCTTATAGAAACCTACAAAATTCTTAAGGGGTTGGACAAGCTAGATGCTGGAAGATTGTTCCCGATGTTGGGGGAGTCCAGAACAAGGGGTCACAGTCTAAGGATAAGGGGGAATTCCTTTAGGACCGAAATGAGGAAAACATTCTTTACACAGAGAGTGGTGAGTCTCTGGAATTCTCTGCCACAGAAGGTAGTTGAGGCCAGTTCATTGGCTATATTTAAGAGGGCGTTAGATGTGGCACTTGTGGCTAAAGGGATCAGGGGGTATGGAGAGAAGGCAGGTACGGGATACTGAGTTGGATGATCAGCCATGATCACATTGAATGGCGGTGCAGGCTCAAAGGGCCGAATGGCCTACTCCTGCACCTATTTTCTATGTTTCTATATTTTCTATGTAAACATATGTACGTACAGAAATCGCGAAAATCAGAATCTCGAGCAAAATCACAAACCCATGGCCACATTCCACCACCTTATTCTCCTCCATCAACAGAACAGGTGATGATTTCAAAAATTAAATTAAAATTAAAACTACAAGGTGACAAGGGCGATGACAGTGACTGTGATATATGGGCTCCCATATATCCACCACCACCTGAAGGTGCTCCCCCATCTGCTCCCCCCCCACAACAATGTACTACTACCCCCAATAGAGAGCACCCAACAAGCTGCAGCCCCGACATATGCGGTCCCGAATTCCTCCATCTCCTGAGATATTGAAGATGGGCACCAAATGCTGGAGTAACTCAGCAGGTGAGGCAGCATCTCTGGAGAGAAGGAACAGGCGACGTTTCGAGTCGAGACCCTTCTTCAGACTGATGTCAGGGGAGGGGGCTGGACAAAGATAGAATGTAGTCAGAGACAGTGAGACTCTGGGAGAACTGGGAAGGGGATGGAGAGAGAAAGCAAGGACTATCTGAAGTTAGAGGCCAATGTTCATACCGCTGGGGTGTAAACTACCCAGGCGAAATATGAGGTGCTGCTCCTCCAATTTGCGCTGGGCCTCACTCTGACAGTGGAGGAGGCCCAGGACAGAAATGGACAGTGTGGGAATGAGAGGGGTTTTGATATTGATGATATTGAAGATTTAATTCATCAATTAGATATATTGGACAATTTTTATAACCAACTAGAGGTGATGTTGACGTGGCTCTCGATGTGATGCTTGATTCAACTAAATCGAAACCCATTCACACAGAATTTAATTGGGAAGATATTGCAGAAACGGATGCTTTTTGGACTCTTTTGGACTGCGTTCTGTGAATATTATCCAGACGTATGAGACTGGGGACAGATTTATCATATTGTTCAGAAGCAAGGCGAGGACTTTGGGAATTCTATTGATCGTGTCCATAGTGCCTTTGTAAAATGTTTGGGATTAAAACCGGAAACGGACAAATCTGCTTTAGTTAGCAGAAAGGGAAAATAAATATGTGCATGTTGTGTCTGTTTTTCAACATCGTCAGCAGCAGAATGAACAAGAGCAGCAGAGAGATCATGAGAAACTAGGAAGTATCCTAGTGGAGACATCTTACCCTGTGGGTCCTAAGTAGGGTTGCCAACATTCTCACTCCCAAATAAGGGACAGAAGGTCAAAATACGGGTCAAATTCCCGTCGGCAATTCGTTGACTGACTGGGCCGTGGCTGGGTGAATGATGAGTAGGTCCGGGTGCTGGACGGCACACAAAGCCCGGCCGGCGGGCCAGCTGAGGAGTTTTGGCCCCGGGCCGCGCGACATCGTGCAAAAAGTCCGGCGCCCCATCCAACTCGTGAACCGATGATCGGCCGTGAGAAGGAGGGGTGGTGGTGTTGGCGGTAAGCGAAGGTCCGAAGGTCGGACAGCTGGCCGGGCTGCCAACCGACGGGGCCACGGGCAAGGAGGCGCGGCTGCACTCCATGGGCTGCACTACGTTGGGACGGGTGAGGCAGGGCCGGACGCGGCGCTCCGACCCGACAGTCCCCTCGACCCGAGTAGTAGCGGTCAAATACGGGACAAGGGCGGTCCCGTACGGGACAAACCAATTTAGCCCCACATACGGGATGTCGCGGCTAATACGGGACAGTTGCCAACCCTGGTCCCAAAGCCCCAAAGGGAAGAATGTTCGGAAGGGGACGGGAAAGAGCCAGGTCACGGAAAGGGGGGGGGGGGAGTAATAATAACTTGTTTTCATTGTGGTCAATGGGGACACTGGGTTAAAAATTGTCTGTACCATGACACTTCAAACACTAACCAGGGACACCATCCGAATGTTTACACTAGCGACGTAAGCCAGAACACCCCCTTTGCTGTGAGTAACTCTTTCAGGACCAAGGCCCGTGACTATGTCACCCACTCGCCACAATGACGCCACAGCAGTAGCCGAGGTGCTGCTAAAAGAAGTACCGAGATTTGGCATTGCAGAGGTTATATCAAGTGACAATGGACCCCACTTTACCAGTTTAGTTGCAAAGGACTTCAGTGCAAACACTGTTTCTCCTGCCCATATCACCCACAATCACCAGGGGCAGTTGAAAGACACAACAGGATACTGAAGACAAGTTTAAAGTGGCCTAATTGTAATCTTAGGCCAGTATCGTCAAGAGTGGAGCAGGCCGGACACACAGGCTTGGCCCTAATGATAATGCGATCTAGCCCCTATCAGTGTACAGGGTACCGCTCCCTCCACAACTCCCTTGTCAATTCTTCCCTTCCCTCCCGCTCCACCCCTTCCCCGGGCACTTTCCCTTGCAACCGCAAGAGATGCTACACTTGTCCCTTCACCTCCCCCCTCCACTCCTTTCAGGGACCCAAGCAGTCCTTCCAGGTGCGACAGAGGTTCACCTGCACCTCCTCCAACCTCATCTACTGCATCCGTTGCTCCAGATGCCAGCTGATCTACATCGGTGAGACCAAGCGGAGGCTTGGCGATCGTTTCGCCGAACACCTCCGCTCGGTCCGCAATAACCAACCCGACCTCCCGGTGGCTCAGCACTTCAACTCCCCCTCCCATTCCATATCCGACCTCTCGGTCCTGGGCCTCCTCCACGGCCAGAGTGAGCAACACCGCAAGTTGGAGGAACAGCACCTCATATTCCGCTTGGGGAGTCTGCATCCTCTGGGCTTAAACATTGAATTTTCTCAATTCTGTTAACCCTGGCTGCCCCCTCCCCTTCCCACCTCTCCCTCAGCCCTCGGGCCCTGACATTCCTTCTCCATCTCCCCCACCCAAGTCGCACCAGCTTCTCATTTTCACACTACAAACAGCTTACAATGGCCTGCTTCCTTTATCATCGATACTTTTGTGCATATCTTTCATTCATTGTTCTTTATTCATTGTTATTTATTCTCCACTCATTGTTATTTATTATTTATTGTTCACTGCTACACGGATGGTTTTAAACTGAATAAGGGGGGTGGGGTGTCAATGGGATAGTCGAGGACGGAGTTAAAGGGAAAGAGAGTAAAGGGATGGTTAATGACCCCAGAATTAACGGGAAAGAAAGCTCACAAAGGGATAGGAGAGTATGGCCAAGTGTAATAGGGATCGATGTGAAAGGGGCCACTTGTCAACATAATTGTATAAGGAGTAAGAGTGTTGTAAAAACAAGCCTGAAGGCTTTGTGTCTCAATGCGAGGAGCATTCGTAATAAGGTGGATGAGTTGAAGGTGCAGATAGCGATTAATGATTATGCTATAGTTGGGATCACGGAGACATGGCTCCAGGGTGACCAAGGCTGGGAGCTGAACATCCAGGGATATTCAATATTCAGGAGGGATAGACGAAAAGGAAAAGGAGGTGGGGTAGCGTTGCTGGTGAGAGAGGAGATTAATGCAATAGAAAGGAAGGACATTAGCGTGGAGGATGTGGAATCGATATGGGTAGAGCTGCAAAACTCTAAGGGGCAGAAAACGCTAGAGGGAGCTGTGTACAGGCCACCTAACAGTAGTATTGGAGTCGGGGATGGCATTAAACAGGAAATTAGAAATGCGTGCAACAAGGGTAACATGGTTATAATGGGTGACTTCAATCTGCATGTAGATTGGGTGAATCAAATTGGCAGGGGTGCTGAGGAAGAGGATTTCTTGGAATGTATGCGGGATAGTTTTCTCAACCAACATGTGGAGGAACCAACGAGAGAGCAGGCTATTCTAGACTGGGTATTGAGTAATGAGGAAGGGTTAGTTAGCAGTCTTGTTGTGCGTGGCCCCTTGGGCAAGAGTGACCATAATATGGTTGAGTTCTTCATTAGGATGGAGAGTGAAAAAATTAAGTCAGAAACAAGGGTTCTGAACTTGAACAAAGGTAACTTTGAAGGTATGAGATGTGAATTGGCCAAGATAGACTGGCAGGTGATTCTTAAAGGGTTGACAGTGGATGTGCAATGGAAGGTATTTAAAGACTGCATGGATGAAGTACAAAAATTGTTCATACCAGTTTGGCAAAAGAATAAATCGGGGAAGGTGGTGCATCCATGGATAACAAGGGAAATCAGGGATAGTATAAAAACAAAAGATGAGGCATACAAATTTGCCAGAAAAGGCAGCATACCAGAGGACTGGGAGAAATTCAGAATCCAGCAGAGGAGGACAAAGGGCTTAATTAGGAAAGGGAAAATAGATTATGAAAGGAAACTGGCAGGGAACATAAAAACTGACTGCAAAAGTTTTTATAGATATGTGAAGAGAAAGAGACTAGTTAAAACAAATGTTGGTCCCTTGCAGTCAGAAACAGGTGAATTGATCATGGGGAACAAGGACATGGCAGACCAATTGAATAACTACTTTGGTTCTGTCTTCACTAAGGAAGACATAAATAATCTGCCGGAAATGGCAGTGGAACGGGGGTCAAATAAGATGGAGGAACTGAGTGAAATCCAGGTTAGCCGGGAGGTGGTGTTGGGTAAATTGAACGGATTGAAGGCCGATAAATCCCCAGGGCCAGATAGTCTGCATCCCAGAGTACTCAAGGAGGTAGCCACAGAAATAGTGGATGCATTAGTGATAATTTTTCAAAACTCCTTAGATTCTGGAGTAGTTCCTGAGGATTGGAGGGTAGCTAATGTAATCTCACTTTTTAAAAAAGGAGGGAGAGAGAAAGCGGGGAATTACAGACCAGTTAGTCTAACATCGGTAGTGGGGAAACTGCTAGAGTCAGTTATTAAAGATGGGATAGCAGCGCATTTGGAAAGTGGTGAAATCATTGGACAAAGTCAGCATGGATTTACGAAAGGTAAATCATGTCTGACAAATCTGATAGCATTTTTCGAGGATGTAACTAGTAGAGTGGATAAGGGAGAACCAGTGGATGTGTTATATCTAGACTTTCAGAAGGCTTTCGACAAGGTCCCGCATAAGAGATTAGCATACAAACTTAAAGCACACGGTATTGGGGGTTCAGTATTGATGTGGATAGAGAACTGGCTAGCAGACAGGAAGCAAAGGGTAGGAGTAAACGGGTCCTTTTCAGAATGGCAGGCAGTGACTAGTGGGGTACCGCAAGGCTCAGTGCTGGGACCCCAGCTATTTACAATATATATTAATGATTTGGACGAGGGAATTCAATGCAACATCTCCAAATTTGCAGATGACACCAAGCTGGGGGGTATAGTTAGGTGTGAGGAGGATGCTTGGAGGCTGCAGGGTGATTTGGATAGGCTGAGTGAATGGGCAGATGCATGGCAGATGCAGTATAATGTGGATAAATGTGAGGTTATCCACTTTGGTGGCAAAAACATGAGGGTAGACTATCATCTGAATGGTGGCAGATTAGGAAAAGGGGAGATGCAACGAGACCTGGGTGTCAAGGTACACCAGTCATTGAAAGTAGGCATGCAGGTGCAGCAGGCAGTGAAGAAAGCAAATGGTATGTTAGCATTCATAGCGAAAGGATTTGAGTATAGGAGCAGGGAGGTTCTACTGCAGTTGTACAGGGTTTTGGTGAGGCCACACCTGGAGTATTGCGTACAGTTTTGGGCTCCAAATCTGAGGAAAGACATCCTTGCCATAGAGGGGGTACAGAGAAGATTCACCAGACTGATTCCTTGGATGTCAGGACTTTCATATGAGGAAAGATTGGATAGACTCGGCTTGTACTCGCTGGAATTTAGAAGATTGAGGGGGGATCTTATAGAAACTTACAGAATTCTTAAGGGGTTGGACAAGCTAGATGCAGGAAGATTGTTCCCGATGTTGGGGCAGTCCAGAACAAGGGGTCACAGTCTAAGGATACGGGGGAATTCCTTTAGGACTGAGATGAGGAAAACATTCTTTACACAGAGAGTGGTGAGTCTCTGGAATTCACTGCCACAGAAGGTAGTTGAGGCCAGTTCATTGGCTATATTTAAGAGGGCGTTAGATGTGGCACTTGTGGCTAAAGGGATCAGGGGGTATGGAGAGAAGGCAGGTACGGGATACTGAGTTGGATGATCAGCCATGATCACATTGAATGGCGGTGCAGGCTCGAAGGGCCGAATGGCCTACTCCTGCACCTATTTTTCTATGTTCTATGTTCTTTCTATGTTTATCTCTCCACATCACCGTCTATATCTCTCGTTTCCCTGATCCCTGACCAGTCTGAAGAAGGGTCTCGACCCGAAACGTCGCCTATTTCCTTCGCTCCTTAGATGCTGCTGCACCCGCTGAGTTTCTCCAGCCTTTTGTGTAACCCTACAGGGTTAACTACATGAGATATTAATGCGCAGGCCAATTAAATTACCTGTAAGTGCTCCACAGTAAACGATGGCAAGGAACATTCACAGCATGGATGAGAACATGCTGAATCAATGCATTACACTGACAAAATCTCTCCGAAGTTTTAATTCACAGGTGACCGAGGCACAGGAAGAATCAGCGGCCACATGTACCAGCCCGGGGGGACGATGCGCTTGGAAAGACTTTCAAGTGAAATAATTGCCGACGGCCATGTTGGGAAGGACCTGTTTATGCCCCAACACCGAGGAAACTACGGGGAAAAGTGAGACGGACCCACGCCTCCCATTGCAAGCGGGCACCAGACTAACCTCCAGACTCTCTCTAATGTCGGTAACTAATGTGATCAGAAGCACAGCATCTTCACACAACCACACAGCTATTCAGCGGATATAGGCACCAACCCACACAGATTCTTCTGCAGTTGTATAGGGCTCTGGTGAGACCACATCTGGAGTATTGTGTCCAATTTTGGTCTCCTAATTTGAGGAAGGACATCCTTGTGATTGAGGCAGTGCGGCGTAGGTTCACGAGATTGATCCCCGGGATGGAGGGACTGTCATATGAGGAAAGATTGAAGGCTTGTGTTCACTGGAGTTTAGAAGGATGAGGGGGGGATCTTATAGAAACGTATAAAATTATAAAAGGACTGGACAAGCTAGATGCAGGAAAAATGTTCCCAATGTTGGGGCGGGTCCAGAACCAGGGGCCACAGTCTTAGAATAAAGGGGAGGCCATTTAAGACTTAGGGTAGAAAATACTTTTTCACCCAGAGAGTTGTGAATTTGTGGAATTCTCTGCCACAACGGGCAGTGGAGGCCAATTCACTGGATGGATTTAAGAGATAGTTAGATAGAGCTCTAGGGGGTAGTGGAGTCAAGGGATATGGGGAGAAGGCAGGCACGGGTTATTGATTGGGGACGATCACAATGAATGGTGGTGCTGGCTCGAAGGGCCGAATGGCCTCCTCCTGCACCTATTGCCTATGTATCTATGTGTCTGGATTCTCATGAGAGGGAGAGCACGCGTGTGTGTCCGAAAGAACTATACACAAAGGTGGCTGTTCGGAACGAGCTGCCAGAGGAGGTAGTTGAGCCAGGTAATATAGCAACATATAAAAGACACTTGGACAGGTCCATGGATGGGAAAGGTTTCGGGAGATATGGGCCAAACACAGGCAGGTGGGACTAGCATAAATGGGGCATCTTGGTTGGCATGGATACGATGAGCTGAAGGGCCTGTTTCCGTGCTGCATCCACAAGCAACCCAGTAACCATATTTATAAAATAGAATGAGAACAACTGGAACGAGAAGCTACCTGTTTGTTCAGAGCTTCTATCATTTTCTGAGCACTCATTTTCTCCCCCTTCAAGATCTCCACTTGTTTCCTGTTAAAGAAAAAAACACATTAGCTTCACGTTCCATCTTAAATCGGAAAATGTGCCCGCATTTCATCACCAAAATCACCAAAGCACCTGCAGTATGAAACAGCCCGGTTTTGCCCAGTCTGAAGAAGGGTCTCGGCCCGAAACCTCACCCATTCCTTCTTTCCAGAGATGCTGCCGGTCCCGCTGAGTTATACAGTGTGGAAATTGGCCCTTCAGCCCAACTTGCCCCCAATGGCCATCATGTCCCACCTGCCTGCGTTTGGTCCCTATCCCTCCAAACCTGTCCTATCCATGTGCCTGTCTAACTGGTTCATAAATGTTGGGATAGTCCCAGCTTCAACTACCCCCTCCGGCAGCTTGTTGCATACACCCACCACCCTTTGTGTGAAAAAGTTACCCCTCAGATACCTATTAAATCTTTTCCCTTTCACCTTAAACCTATGTCCTCTGTTCCTCGTTTCACCTACTCTGGGCAAGAGATGCTGTGCATCTACCCGATCTATTCCTCTCATGATTTTATACACCTTTATATGATCACCCATCATCCTCCTGTGCTCCAAGGAATAGAGACCCAGCCTACACTCCTTCCCCGGGCACTTTCCCTTGCAACCGCAAGAGATGCTACACTCGTCCCTTCACCTCCCCCCTCCACTCCTTTCAGGGACCCAAGCATTCCTTCCAGGTCCGACAGAGGTTCACCTGCACCTCCTCCAACCTCATCTACTGCATCCGTTGCTCCAGATGCTGGCTACACACACTAGGGACAATTTGCACTTGTACCAAGCTAATGAACCTACAAACCTGTACGTCCTTGGAGCGTGGGAGGAAACCGAAGATCTTGGGGAGAGGAGAACCCACGCAGGTCATGGGGAGAGCGTACAAACTCCGTGAAGGTGGCACCCGTAGTCGGGATCGAACCCGGGTCTCTGGCACTGTGAGGTAGTGACTCTACCGCTGCGCCACCGCTGCGCCCTAATGTGCTCTAATGTGCTTGTTGAGACAGAGTAACACTGGAGTTTGACTTGCCCTGCCCCGGGACCTGCTAGCATATTGCTGGGAAATTGGTCACCGTCAACCTGATTGTTCTGACGGCAAGCAAGAGATGTCCCGCACCAGACCACCAACCTTGTGCCCAGCTGTCGACCACATTCGGGGGGGGGGGTTTGTACTCAAGAGAAGAGTACGAGAGGAAGTTGCTGTTGGATCAAGTAGACACAAAAAGCTGGAGTAACTCAGCGGGGCCAGGCAGCATCTCTGGAGAGAAGGAATGGGTGACGTTTCAGGCCGAGACCCTTCTTCAGACTGTGAAGGTGGGGAGGGTCATCATGGCTGATCTATCTTTCCCTCCTAACCCCATTCTCCTGCCTTCTGCCCCTAACCTCTGACACCCGTACTAATCAAGAATCTGTCTTAAAAATATCCATTCTTCAGGTCGAGACGCTTCTTCCCCCGAAACATCGCCCATCTCTTCTCTCCAGAGATGCTGCCTGTGCCGCTGAGTTACTCCAGCATTTTGTGTCTACCTTCTGCAGTTCTTTCTGACACACATTGCTGTT
Source organism: Raja brachyura (assembly GCA_963514005.1). Next base: position 78,792,129 of record OY740789.1, on the reverse strand, counting down.
GTATAAGACATTTTTAGTGTATTGTGTCATAGAAACATAGAAACATAGAAATTAGGTGCAGGAGTAGGCCATTCGGCCCTTCGAGCCTGCACCGCCATTCAATATGATCATGGCTGATCATCCAACTCAGTATCCCGTACCTGCCTTCTCTCCATACCCTCTGATCCCCTTAGCCACAAGGGCCACATCTAACTTCCTCTTAAATATAGCCAATGAACTGGCCGCAACTACCCTCTGTGGCAGAGAGTTCCAGAGACCCACCATTCTCTGTGTGAAAAAAGCCTTTCTCATCTCGGTCCTAAAGGATTTCCCCCTTATCCTTAAGCTGTGATCCCTTGTCCTGGACCTCCCCAACATCGGGAACAATCTTCCTGCATCTAGCCTGTCCAATCCCTTAAGAATTTTGTAAGTTTCTATAAGATCCCCTCTCAATCTCCTAAATTCTAGAGAGTATAAACCGAGTCTATGCAGTCTTTCTTCATAAGACAGTCCTGACATCCCAGGAATCAGTTCTGGTTGTTCAGTGTGTGTCCTCATCTTGGATACCACTGATCAATTTGGATTCATCCATTGTGAGATCCACTCTTAAAATACAACCTGCTCCTATCAAAGTTAAATAAAATTAAAACAATATTTGACATTACTATTCACTGTAGGTTAAAACACAAATATATGTTGTAATAATTTAAATAAACCTGAGTTAACAAAGTCCTTGGATGTTCATAAACTATGTTACAGAAAGAAAACCATGTTTTGGGAAAGATGTAGTCAAGCTGGAAAGGGCACAGAGAAGATTTACGAGGATGTTGCCAGGACTAGAGGGTGTGAGCTATAGGGAGAGGTTGAGTAGGCTGGGTCTCTATTCCTTGGAGCGCAGGAGGATGAGGAGTGATCTTATAGAGGGGTATAAAATCATGAGAGGAATAGATTGGGTAGATGCACAGAGTCTTTTACCCAGAGTAGGGGAATCGAGGGAGCAGGTGAAACAACTGGTGGACTGGTGCAATACAAACAACCTGATCTTGAATGTCGAAAAAACAAAGGAGGTCATCGTCGACTTCAGGAAAACACGGCACAGTCCCACACCACTTCACATCAATGACAGCGATGTGGAGGTGGTCAGTAGCACTAAGTTCCTGGGGGTGCAGATCACTAACAGTCTGACCTGGTCGAATAACATCTCATCAACTGTTAAGAGAGCGCAGCAGCGGTTGCACTTTCTGCGCCGGATGAGAAGAGCTCACCTCCCCCATCCCATCCTCACCACTTTCTACAGGGGCACCATAGAGAGTATTCTGACCAGCTGTATCCCTGTCTGGTTTGGGGACTGTAAAGCCTCCGACTGGAAGTCCGTGCAGAGAGTGGTGAGGACGGCGGAAAAAATCATCGGGACCTCTCTCCCCTCAATCGGGGATATTGCGACCAAACGTTGCGTGTCTAAGGCCAGCGGTATTATAAAAGACCCCACACATCTCCATCACGGACTGTTCACTCTGATGCCCTCGGGCAAAAGATATCGTAGCATAAGGAGCAGAACATCAAGGTTCTGCAACAGCTTCTTCCCACGAGCCATCAGACTCCTGAATGCCATGTAATGGGCTGCCACCATTGTCTATTTATCCTTTTATCCATTTTATCCATGTTTATCCTTCTGTTAATTACCGTGTTGCACAGGGAGCCAAATGCAACGGAATTTCGTTTGGAACTGCATATATCAATGTATTTCTAAATGACAATAAAGTTTGTTTGACTTTGACTTTGACTTTCATCAAGGACCCGAGGACATCGGTTTAAGGTGAAGGGGAAAAGATTTAATAGGAATCTGAGGGGTAACTTTTTCACACAAAGGATGTATGGAATGAGCTGCCAGAATATATAGTTGAGGCTGGGACTATCCCAACGTTTAAGAAACATTTGGACAGGTACATGGAGAGGACAGATTTTCTAGGGATATGGGCCAAATGTGGGCAGGTGGGACTAGTGTAGATGGGACATGCTGGCCTGTGTGGGCTGAAGGGCCTGTTTCCATGCTGTATCACGCTATGAGATGAAAACATCATCCAAGATTGGGCAGTGAGATCCTGAGGTACCCGGGTGCATGGACACATGGGTCTATGTACAGATATCTGACACCCAGGTACATGGTCACATGGTCTGGTTTGGCTCAGCCACCAAGCACGACACCCGGAGGCTGCAGCGAATCGTCCGATCAGCAGAGAAGGTTATTGGCTGCAACCTTCCCTCCGTTGATGAACTGTACACTGCAAGGGCCAGGAAGCGAGCGGGCAAGATCATCTCTGACCCCTCTCACCCTGGCCACAAACTCTTTGAATCACTTCCCTCTGGAAGGCGACTCCGGACTGTCAAAGCTGCCACAGCCGGACATAAAAACAGTGTTTATCCACGAGTAGTTGCTCCACTCAACAGCCAAAAATCTGTAGCCTCCCTTTGATCTGGTATTTTGTTGGTTCACATGCTTGATCAATGGTGTTTTATCATTAATGTTTTATTATTATGAATGTTTAGTGTTTTCTGAGTCATTCGTAACTGTCACTGTATGTCACGTTGTTACTTGTGGGCGGAGCAGCAAGGCAAATTCCTTGTATGTGAATACTTGGCCAATAAACTTACTTACTTACTATGTACAGTGATCTGACACATAATGAACACAAGGCTGAAACCTCTGCTGCAGCTTACATTAACTCCCGCTGTGCTTCATTCATTGCTAGGATCTGTGAACGATACGCTCCTTCCTCCTCCTCCTCCCGCGTTTGTGTGGTCGTTTGGGTTTCCGGCGCGTCCCTTTCATCGGCGAGTGCTTCAGATTGACTGCGAGGGGCCAAACAGGAGAGGCTGCGGTTACTCGGGCAGTGCGGTTGTGTGGAGGGGGCAGGCGGGGCAAAAGTGAGGAAGTGAAATCTCGAGAAGTAAACTTCTGTAACACGCCGGTTTAAATTTAATTTAAATTAAAATGATGCAATTTTAATTATATATTTTCGGAAGGCTGCCACTTTCCTGGGAAATGGCACACAGTTCAAATTTCGTTGAACTAAACTTAGAACTAGGTTTCTTATGGGAGGTTAGTCTGAGTATTGAACTGGGGAGGTATTGAGTATAGAAGGTTACACAAAAAGCTGGAGAAACTCAGCGGGTGCAGCAGCAGCATCTAAGGAGCGAAGGAGATAGGCGACGTTTCGGGTCGAGACCCTTCTTCAGACTGGTCAGGGATCAGGGAAACGAGAGATATAAACAGTGATGTGGAGAGATAAGGAACAATGAGTGAAAGATATGCAAAAAAGTATCGGTGATAAAGGAAGCAGGCCATTGTAAGCCGTTTGTGGTGTGAAAATGAGAAGCTAGTGCGACTGGGGTGGGGGAGGGGAGGGGGCAGTCTGGGTTAACAGAATGGAGAATTGATGCAGTAGATGCTACACTTGTCCCTTCACCTCCCCCCTCCACTCCTCTCAGGGACCCAAGCAGTCATTCCAAGTCCGACAGAGGTTCACCTGCACCTCCTCCAACCTCATCGACTGCATCCGCTGCTCCAGATGCCAGCTGATCTACATCGGTGAGACCAAGCGGAGGCTGGGCGATCGTTTCGCCGAACACCTCCGCTCGGTCCGCAATAGCCAACCCGACCTCCCGGTGGCTCAGCACTTCAACTCCCCCTCCCATTACGTATCCGACCTCTCGGTCCTGGGCCTCCTCCACGGCCAGAGTGAGCAACACCGCAAGTTGGAGGAACAGCACCTCATATTCCGCTTGGGGAGTCTGCATCCTCTGGGCTTAAACATTGAATTTTCTCAATTCTGTTAACCCAGGCCGCCCCCTCCCCCTCCCCACCTCTCCCTCAGCCCTCGGGCCCTGACATTCCTTCTCCATCTCCCCCCCCCCCCCCCCACCCCAGTCGCACTAGCTTCTCATTTTCACACTACAAACAGCTTACAACGGCCTGTTTCCGTTATCATCAATACTTTTTTGCATATCTTTCATTCATTGTTCTTTATCTCTCCACATCACTGTTTATATCTCTCGTTTCCCTGATCCCTGACCAGTCTGAAGAAGGGTCTCGACCCGAAACGTCGCCTATCTCCTTCGCTCCTTAGATGCTGCTGCACCCGCTGAGTTTCTCCAGCCTTTTGTGTAACCCTCGATTCTCCAGCATCTGCAGTTCCTTCTTTAACAATATTGAGCATAGAAGTTGGGAGGTCATGTTGCAGTTGTATAAGACGTTAGTGAGGCCGCATTTAGAGGATTGTGTTCAGTTCTGGGCACCATGTTGTAGGAAAGATGCTGTCAAGCTGGAAAGGGCACAGAGAAGATTTACAAGGATGTTGCCGGGACTCGAGGGTCTGAGCTATAGGGAGAGGATGAACACTCTGGTAAATGGCAACACAGGCTCAGGGGGAAATGGAAAAGCTAAGGTTAACACACTTTATCATTTCATAGTTTAGTGATACTGTTCAGAAACAGGCCCTTCGGCCCACCGAGTCCGTGCCGACCAGCGATCCCCACACAGTAACACTACCCTACACACACTAGGGACAATTCACATTTATACCAAGCCGATTAACCGACTAACCTGTACGGCTTTGGAGTGTGGGAGGAAAACAAAGGTCTCGGAGAAAAACCCACGCGCTCACGGGGAGAAGGTACAAACTCTGCGCAGACAGCGCCCGTAGTCAGGATCGAACCGCGGTCCCTGGCGCTGTGAGGCAGCAACTCTGCCGCTTCATTTTGCGACGAGGCGTGAACATGCGATGGGTGATGAGGAGTGTGCAGGGTGATATGACCAGGCATGCGATGTTGCATTTCACCAACCGTGCAAGAAGATGCCAGCATTCGCCAGCCCGACAAGATGCTGCATTTTACACCACCAAGCGTTACTCAAACTAAAGCAAATTCAGGCTTGGTTTGTTTTCACTGGAACACTGAAGATTGTGGGGAGGTACAAGAGCTGATACAAAAATATAACATTACGAGAGGCGTAGATACGATAGACAGTCAGAACCTTTTCCCTAGGATGGAAAAATCAAATATTGGAGGGCACAGCTTTAAGGTGAGAGGGGCAACGTTTAATGTGCGGGGCAGTTATTTTTTTTTTACACACAGAGGGTGGTGGGTGCAGGGGAGGAGGCGAGACAGATATGATAGTGATGTTGAAGGGAACTGCAGGGAGTGGATGGATATCGAGGGAATGAATGGATGTGGATTATGTGCTGGTTGATGTACAGGCCTGGACAGAGTGGACATGGAGAGGATGTTTCCATGTTTAGTGGAGGAGTCTCGGCCCAGAGGTCATAGCCTCAGAATTAAAAGACGTTCCTTTAAGAAGGAGATGAGTTGCAATTTCTTTAGTTAGAGAGTGATGAATCTGTGGAATTCTTTGCCACAGAAGGTTCTTCGTTACTTGGTCCTCCAAAATATTCCAACTGGAATTTAAACTGGAGGTGGTGAAGGGAGGGGTTTCGCCAGAGAGGGTTATTGGGAAGAAAGTGCCACTTTAAATGTAGTTGCATCTGGCTGGGCAACCGTGGCTTGGTGGAGATTATCCCGTGCTTTAATAGTGCGTGGAAAGAACGAATTGCTGTACACATCTGTCTTTGAGGCTGGGACCACAAATTGGATCGAATGCCCTCGTCTGCTCCTAATTGGTTTGGGGTTGGTGTTGGCCTTGTGATCGATGTCTAGCTGACCATTTAACATTTTGTAAAAACAGGTCAAACGGTGAGCTTCACGTCCGTCTCAGAGAGGGTTCCACCCCCGCCCAGAGAATTCAGAAGTTTGGTGACACTCGCTTCTCTCTCGTAGGTGTTAGCAACAAATCGAGCGGCCTGTCTTTGGACACGATCGATGGATGAAATGTTTTTATCTGTGTATGGGTCCCAAGCTGCAACTGCGTAGTCCAGATGAGGTCTAACGAGGGTGAAATACAGCTTCTCCTTGACAAGGCTGTGGAGACCAAGTCAATGGATATTTTTAAGGGAGAAATAGATAGATTCTTGATTTGTACGGGTGTCAGGGGTTATGGGTAGAAGGCAAGAATCTCCAAGAACCCTTTTTTGCTGAAGTCCACCCTCCACCACCTCCAGTTTAAATTCCATTTGGAATATTTTGGAGGACCAAGAACGAAGAAGGCAGAAGAACGGGGTTAGGAGGGTGAGATAGATCAGCCATGATTGAATGGTGGAGTAGGCTTGATGGGCCGAATGGCTAGAGGGTCTGAGCTAGAGTGAGAGGTTGAGTACGCTAGGACTCTATTCCTTGGAGTGCAGGAGGTTGAGGGGTGATCTTAAAGAGGTGTACAAAATCATGAGAGGAGTAGATCGGGTAGATGCACAGAGTCTCTTGTCCAGAGCAGGGGAATCGAGGACCAGAGGAGATAGGTTTAAGGTGAAGGGGAAATTATTTAATAGGAATCAGAGGGGTAACTTTTTTCACACAAAGAGTGGTGGGTGCATGGAACAAGCTGCCAGAGGAGGTAGTTGAGGCTGGGACTATCCCAACATTTAAGAAACAGTTAGAGATGTACATGGATAAGACAGGTTTTCTTGGGATATGGGCCAAACGCAGGCAGGTGGGACTAGTGCAGCGGGGACAATGTGGGTAAGTTGGGCCAGTTTCCACACTGTATCACTCTATAATTCTATGATTGAAAACAGAATTTGCAATAGAGTACAATTTTTCAAACACTTTGCAAAATAATATTAATTTTCAAATCAAATTTTCATGGAGCTGTTTCCTTCTAACCATAATCTGATTAATGTTTGAACAGTTATTAATATAATGTCGTGTGCCTACATTGCAAACATACTTGAAATAGTGAACAAAGTTACAGGAAAATAACCGTGAAGATAATTGTGAAGATAATTCTCCAGTGAAAGATCTGAAACGGGCCTTCTAATTTCAAAATGGGAGTCCTATCAGTAAAAGTGTGAAACAAAATAAAAAATAACATAGCACAAAGTGAAATGATTTGATATCTAGATGGGGTTACTACAATAATTCACTTAAGGCAACCACAGGTTGGAAATGATAGGGTTACATCTGAAAACTGAAGCAGCTTAAAGCAGTGTTAGCATTGCCATGGTCTGCACATCACTACCAACACAACACAACATGCCTCTAACTGAAGGGGCTGTCCCACTTGGGCGACCTAATTGGCGAGTTTAGAAGAGTTTGAAAAACATGTTGAAGACCTCCTTCGACTATGTTGAAGACCAGCTTCGACTAACTTCGGGAAAATTGGACACCAAATAGTGGAGAGTGAAGACTCCTTCTATCTCCTTCGACCTCCCTTCGACTATGATGAAGACTACCTTCGACTACCTACGACTAACGTGCCGACCTACTTCGGCTAAACCTACGAGTAAAAAAAAGAATAGATTTTTTCCATGGCGACCTTTTTTTACTCGCGGGCATTTTTTAACATGTTGAAAAAAACCGCTACGACCTAGCTGAGGCGTCGAGTACGCGGGGACCACTCTCAAGCATGAAGGAGAGTTACAAAGACCTCCTACGACCTCGGGCCGACCATGCTGCGAGTATGAGTCGAGGGCAAACTCGCCAGAACACACGGATTAGGTCGCCCAAGTGGGACAGGCCCACACACTCAATGGATGCAAAACCTCGCAGGCCCAGGCAAAATGATGTGGAACAAAAATGCATTTCAATGTACATCTTAAGCCATCATTGTGTCCAGCTTACCACATCTCACAGAAGTCAGCTGTGTCCGTGCATGGTGGGGGGGAGAAAGCATTGGAAATGTTTAACTTCACAATTTAATCGAGAGGCGCTCGTCACAATCACTGAAAGAGAATGGCAGGAGACTGCTGCCGCCGTTACCTGTTGGTCTGAGCGGGCAGCAGGCCGACTTGCTCTTGCAGCGCAGCCACGGAGGCTCTCAGTTCCGCATTCTCCCTCTGCATTTGAGAACTTCGCCTGTGGGCGTCCGAGGTGGAGGCCACCTCCTCTTCCAGGCGTTGGGCCCTGCCCTCCAGAGTTGCGGTCACGGCCTTCAGTCTCGCCACCTCCCTCTCGCACTCCTCCTTCCCTCTCTCCAGATCGGCAAGAGCCTTTGATTTGCCCCCCAGCTCCTCTCGAAGCTCGTCGCACCTCTTCCCCACCTCCGCCCTCTCGTTTTTGAACGTTTCCAGGGCTGCTTGTAAGGTTGGGAGCGCCAGAGTTTGTTCTTGCAACGCCACTTTATCCTCTTGCAGGCGCGCGTTTCGCAGCCGCTCCTCTGCCAGCTCTTTCTGCCGCTCTTCACTCTCTGTAGTGAGGAGGCCCATTCGCTCCTGCAGCTCCTCAACCCTTTCCTGGAGTTCTAGCTGCCTCCTTGAGGCTCCGGCCTTTTCACCGTTTAACAGTTCGATCGTGCTCTGTAATTGGGAGGCATCCGCCGCTCTTTGTTCCAGTTCCTCCATCTTCTCTCTCAGCCCGGCTTTTTCCGATCGGAGATCCTCCTCGCGGCGCTTCCACTCCGCCTCTGCGTCCCCGTGTGCGCAGACCTTGCCCTGCAGTAGCTCGACCCTCTGCTCAAGTTCAAGCCTCGCCCTCATTATTTCGGCCTTCTCTCTCTCAAACATCTCCTGTAGACTCGACAAGTCGGGCACCTCGTTTCCCAACTCCCCTGGCTCAAAATGCTTACTCCTTATCTCTGCATTTTCCTTTCCGGTTTCCCCGTGCACCATCGGTGACTGGGAAACTGGTTCTTCCTCCGCCTGGGGCATCTCCCCGCACCTGTTTCTCTCCGATTCATCAGGGGGCTCCTCATCCAAGGTCCCAGCATCCACATCACCACGGCGTTCAGGACCACGTCCCTTCCTTGTAATTCCAGATCTTTCCTGAGAAATCTCCGGCCGATGAGAAGTCATCCCAAGTTTCTCTTCCCATTGGATGTCCTGCGATTTCCGTGCGGTTTCTCCCCCCTCGTTCGCTGCTCTGCCGGTCCGGTCTTCCTCCCCCGCCGGCTCAACTAACCGCTCCACTCGCTTCAGCAGCTGCAATTCCTCCCTCAAGGTGTTGGCTTCATTTACCAAAATACTCTCCGTCCTAGCTGCCGCTGCCTTCAATTCCTCCGTCTCCTTCTGCAGCTGCCGGTGTTTGGCGGCCAATTGGCCGAGCTCGTCTTTGCACGTCTTCGCCAGGCTCTCCCGCTCCTCGGCCAGCGTGCGAGCCGTCGCGGCCTTCTCCCGGGCCAGCGCGGCTCGAAGCTCCTCCATTTCCTCCTCGTGCTCCTGCAGCAGCTCCTCTTTCTCAAACTCCCACTGGCCTCTCTCCTCGCGCAGCTGCCTCTCCAGCCCCGCCACCGCCTGCTGGAATCGCTCTTCCACTTCTCCGGTCTGCGCGGAGAGTCTGACGCGCAACGCCCGCCGCTCCTTTGCAAACTGGGCTTCCATCTCTGCCATCTTCCGGTTAAATCCATCCTCTGCACGTTTCCTACACGATAAATAATGACAAGTGTTAAAAAAAAAAAAGACCCGCCTCAGGGGGACAGCCAAAGAGCGTCACTGTCTTTACAAAGTCAGATCTCTCAGCATGCTCCAGTTGTCTCAAGTTGAATGCTACGTTTGTCTCCTAATTTGAGGAAGGACACCCTTGTGATTGAGGCAGTGCAGCGTAGGTTCACCAGATTGATCCCTGGGATGGCGGGACTGTCATATGAGGAGAGATTGAAAAGACTAGGCTTGCATTCACTGGAGTTTAGAAGGATGAGGGGTTATCTTATAGAAGCATATAAAATTATAAAAGGACTGGACAAGCTAGATGCAGGAAAAATGTTCCCAATGTTGGGGCCAGTCCAGAACCAGGGGCCACAGTCTTAGAATAAAGGGGAGGCCATTTAAGATTGAGGTGAGAAAAAAACCTTTCCACCCAGAGAGTTGTGCATTTATGGAGTTCCCTGCTACAGAGGGCAGTGGAGGCCAAATCACTGGATGGATTTAAGAGAGAGTTAGATGGAGCTCTAGGGGCTAGTGGAATCAAGGGATATGGAGAGAAGGCAGGCACGGGTTATTGATAGGGGACGATCAGCCATGATCACAATGAATAGTGGTGCTGGCTGGAAGGGCCGAATGGCCTCCTCCTGCACCTATTTTCTATGTTTCTGTGTTTCTAATGCATTGGAACTGATTCTAGGTGTCCTAATCTGAGGAAGGACATTCTTGCTATTGAGGGAGTGCAGCGTAGGTTCAACAGGTTAATTCCCAGGATGGCGGGACTGGGCTTGTATTCACTGGATTCAACTGGGCTTGTATTCACTGGAATTTAAAAGGATGAGAGGGGATCTTATAGAAACATATAAAATTCTTAAGGGATTGGACAGGCTAGATGCAGGAGAAATGTTCCCGAAATTGGGGGAGTCCAGAACCAGGGGTCACAGTTTAAGAATAAGGGGTAGGCCATTTAGGACTGAGATGCAGAAACACTTTTTCACCCAGAGAGTTGTGAATCTGTGGAATTCTCTGCCACAGAAGGCAGTGGAGGCCAATTCACAGGATGTTTTCAAGGGAGAGTTAGATTTAGCTCTTATAGCTAACAGAATCAAGGGAAACGGGGAGAAGGCAGGAACGGGGCACTGATTTTGAATGATCAGCCATGATCACATTGAATGGCGGTGCTGGCTGGAAGGGCCGAATGGCCCACTCCTGCACCTATTGTCGATGTTTCCATGATTCCAGTGCTACAAAACTCCAGGACTATCCTCCAGGACAACCTACGTCCACACCTTCACCAGAGCGACACAAAATGCTGGAGTAACTCAGCGGGACCGGCAGCATCTCTGGAGAGAAGGAATAGGTGACGTCTCGGGTCGTGACCCTTCTTCAGACTCTTCTTGAGTTTGGAGCCGACACGTCACCCATTCCTTCTCTCCAGAGATGCTGCCCCTCCCGCTGAGTTAGTCCAGCTTCGGTTTGCACCAGCATCTGCAGTTCCTTCCGCATCACCTGCAGCCTGTTGCAGCAGCGACAAGCCGTCGAGCTGCTCACAAACCCTGGAGGACCAGGCCCGAGAACATAGAACAGTGCAGCACAGGATCAGGCCCTTCGGCCCACAATGTCCGTGCCCAACATGATGCCAGGTTAACCATTGGCGACTGAGGTCTTTACCTAAGATATCTTCCCGGACCTGTTTTCCACCCATCCCTCCAATTCATCCTGGAACTGCTGCTTCCCATCCAAAGGGCCCATTTCCTCAGCTTGCACCTGATCTTTTCCCCTTCTTCTTAGCCCCCCTTCGGTCATGGCCGACCATGGGTGTCTCCAGGGTTGGAAGACACCTGTGCGTGACTTTGTTTAACGTGGGGAGACTGGCGCACAGACAGCCACCCCACGTGGGGTCCTTGACAGATCTGGGTCAGGATCCAGTGGCATGGAGTCCAAGACGACCGGAGACCCTTTTCTGCTGCAGCCTTCATCCGCCTTCCCAGCCGTTGTGACGCTCCACTAAGGTCAGCCATCGTCCTCCGCCTGTTCCAACCATTGAGGTCTTGGTTGGATTGCTCTTTGTCAGAGACCTCTTAGACGCTATCGTATCTGCCTCCTCCACTACCCTGCTCAGCTTGTCACCATCCCCTGTATAAATCCCCGCACATCTCCTTTAAACGTTGGCCCTTTGGCCTTGCAGCGGGCCGGGACACTCCCGGTGAGCAGGGACATTCCGCTCCTGATCTTTGGTCACCCGTTCTGGAGTGGGGAATGTCGGGGGGGGTGTGGGACCTCCGTGTCGGTCTGCTCCTGGGCCTGGCCAAGATGGCCGTTCGCGGGTCCAGGCAGCGGGCGGGCGGTCGATGGTCAGGCTAGAGTCGGCTGCCATTCTGCCCCCTCTTCCGGGCCTACGTCCGTGCTCCCCTGTCCCTGGAGAGGGAACACGCGGTCCTCACGGGGACTCTGGAGGCCTTCCGTCAACGCTGGTCACAGCGGGGGATCGAGTGTATTGTTGATAATGTTGTCGATACTTTAATCTGAGAACTGTTTGATTCTGTTGTTACTACTCTGTATTTGTATTTAATTGAATAAAAGCTGTTTGTTCATTTTGTTTTCAAGGTGAGCAATACAGAACTGATTATCTTTGGATCAATGGAAGAGGGAAGTAAACTAACTGTATTCCAAGAAGCTTTTCTTAATTACGGCCTAATAACAGCGAAAAAAACTTATACTCAAATTTTGGAAAAACGCAACCCACGCCAACATTCAAAATGTGGGAAAAAAAAGAAAAAGGTGAGCAGTGGGCCGGGTGGGACAGGTGGGGTGAAGAACGGACGGATATTTTTTAGTAACTTTGTCCGGGCTGTTGTGTACTCTGCACGCAAGAACAAATAATGTCACTGCGCTTGGCTGGGTACAATGGACAATAACGCACCATCATCATCACCGCCACCACCAGGCTCCTACCTGCCCTGCTGCAGCTCCAGCTGCCTCTGGTGAAGGAGGCTCCGTTGCAGCTCATCCCTCTCTTGCTGCAGGCTCTCCGTGACGTCAGCAAGCTGCCTGGAGTGAGCCTGTTCCAGCTCCACCCTCTCCTGCGCCAGTCCCTCCGCCAGCTCCTTCCTTTGGGCGTGCAGCTGCGCCTCTGTGGCGTTGAGCCGCTGCAGGAGTTCCTCCCGCTGGGTGCTGTGAGTCCGGCTGGCTTCCTCAGCCTCTTCCTTCCACCTCTGCTCCAGTTGTGCTCTGTCTGCGTCAAACCTGTCCCGCAACTCCCTCTGCTGCTCGCTGTGTTTGCGTTCTGCTGACTGTTGGAACGTTTTAAGGATCTCAATTTCTCCTTGAAGGTCAGAAATGTGGCTCTTGAGTTGCGTGGTCTCTTGGTGCATCGCTGCCATCTCTTTCTGGTGCATCTGGCTGAAACCCTCTCTCTCCGTTTCATATCGGACCCTCACCTCATCCAGCTGCTCCTCGTGATCATTTACCTGCAGAGGGGAAATATCAGAAACATTTGGCACACCGTACATTCAGACCCAGGAACAGGTACACGCACACGCACGCACAAACTTGCGGGCGCACACGCACAAATACACGCGCACACATATACGCATGCACACACAAACGCACGCACACTCGTACACACAGAGGCATGCACACGCGCACACAAACGCATGCACACGGGCATGCACACGCTCACATGCACACACATACGCATGCACACGTACATACACACACGCAGACATGTACGCACACACACATGCACGCGCCCACACACAAATTCGCAGGCACACGCATGAACACTCACGCACACGCTCATATACACATATGCATGCACACATGCGCGCACACGCTCACATGCATGCACACGCTCACACATACACACACACACGTGCACACACACTCACGTGCACACACACTCACGTGCACACACGCAAACATGTACACACACGCATACCCGCACACGCATTTCCAGCTCTCCCCTACCCATCCCAACTCCAGCTCCCCAAACTGCCTGATGCAAGAGTCAGAAAGATCGGGTGGAAGAATATTGCACAATAATGAACCAGAAATTAAACAGATTGTATTCTCATCAATGTCTGTCATACTGCGGAAAAAGTCTTAAACAGAGTCACACAGCACGGAAACAGGCCCTTCAGCCCAAAGCAGCCATGCTAACCAAGCTCGCTCCACCTCCCTGCACTTGGCCCATGTCCCCCTAAACCTTTCCTATCCATGTATACATCCAAATTATTTTAAAATATTGTTATAATGCCAGCCTCAACTACCTCCTCTGACAGCTCGTTCCATGCACCCATCACCCTCTGTGTGGAAAAGTTGTCCCTCAAGTTCCAATTAAATCTTTCCCATCTCACCTTAAACCCGTCTCCTCTGGTTCTGGATTCCCCTACTCTGGGTAAAAGACACCGGGCATCCACCGGATCTATTCCCCTCTTGATTTTCATTCACCTCTGCAGGACATTCCCGCAGCCTCCTGCGCTCCAAGTAATAGAGTCCTATTCTGCCCAACCTCCCCCTGTAGCAGAGGTCCTCAAGGCCTGGCAATAGCCCTGTAAATCTTCTATATAACCATATACCAATTACAGCACGGAAACAGGCCTTCTCGGCCCTTCCAGTCCGTGCCGACCATTTATTTTTCCCCTAGTCCCATCTACCTGCACTCAGACCATACCCCTCCATTCCCTTCCCGTCCATATACCTATCCACTTTACTTTTAAATGTTAAAATCGATCCTGCCACCACCACTTCTGCAGGAAGATCATTCCACACAGCCACCACTCTCTGCGTAAAGAAGTTCCCCCTCATGTTACCCCTAAACTTCTGTCCCTTAATTCTCATGTCATGCCGTCTTGTTTGAATCTTCCCTACCCTCAATGGGAAAAGCTTATCCACGTCAACTCCCTTTCATCATTTTAAAGACCTCAATCAAGTCCCCCCTTAACCTTCTGTGCTCCAACGAATAAAGACCCAACTTGTTCAACCTTTCTCTGTAACTTATTTGCTGGAACCCAGGCAACATTCTAGTAAATCTCCTCTGTACTCTCTCTAATTTGTTGACATCCTTCCTATAATTAGGCGACCAAAATTGTACACCATACTCCAGAATTGGTCTCACCAATGCCTTGTACAATTTTAACATTACTTCCCTACTCCTATATTCAATGCTCTGATTTATAAAGGCCAGCACACCAAAGGCTTTCTTTACCACCCTATCTACATGCGATTCCACCTTGAGGGAACTATGCACAGTTATTCCTAGATCCCTCTGTTCCACAGCATTCCTCAATTCCCTACCATTTACCATGTACGTCCTATTTTGATTTGTCCTGCCAAGATGTAGCACCTCACACTTAACAGCATTAAACTCCATCTGCCATCTTTCAGCCCACTCTTCCAAATGGCCCAAATCTGTCTGTAGGCTTTGAAAATCTACTTCATTATCCACAGCACCACCTATCTTAGTCTCCTCTGCATACTTACGTATCCAATTTTCCACCCCATCATCTAGATCATTGATGTACATGACAAACAACAGTGAACCCAACACAGATCCCTGAGGCACCCCACTGGTCACTGGCTTCCAACCTGACAAACAGCCATCCACCATTACTCTCTGGCATCTCCCATTCAGCCACTGTTGAATCCATCTTGCTACTCTGCCATTAACACCCAAAGATTGAACCTTCTTAACCAACCTTCCATGGGGAACCTTGTCAAAGGCCTTACTGAAATCCATATAGACAACATCCACTGCTTTACCCTCATCAATTTCCCTAGTAACCTCTTCAAAAAATTCAAGGTTTGTCAAACATGACCTTCCAGGCACAAATCTATGTTGACTGTTCTTGATCAGGCCCTGTTTATCCAGATGCTTATATATATTATCTCTAAGTATCCTTTCCATTAATTTGCCCACCACTGACGTCAAACTAACAGGTCTATAATTGCTAGGTTTATTCTTTGAACCCCTTTTAAACAATGGAACAACATGCGCAGTACGCCAATCCTCCGGCACTATTCCCGTTTCTCTGGACCCTTTCCAGCATAAAGACATCCGACCTATAGCAGGGTGACCAATCTGAACACAATACCCCATGTGCGGCATCGCCAACTGATCTTAACATTTACTAACATCGACCTGCCAAACCGCTAGATATCAAAGGAGGATTCTGACCCGATGAGATGTATCATTTTGCTGAAATTTTTAATTGTGCCAATCTGGTTCTGGATCATTGGCCTTTATAACAAGAGGAATTGAATATAGGAGCAAAGAGGTCCTTCTGCAGTTTTACAGGGCCCTAGTGAGACCACACCTGGAGTATTGTGTGCAGTTTTGGTCCCCTAATTTGAGGAAGGACATTCTTGTTATTGAGGGAGTGCAGCGTAGGTTTACAAGTTTAATTCCCGGGATGGCGGGACTGTCACATGCTGAGAGAATGGACTTCTGGGCTTGTATACTCTGGAATTTAGAAGGATGAGAGGGGATCTCAATGAAACATATAAGATTGTTAAGGGTTTGGACACGCTAGGGGTAGGAAACATGTTCCCAATGTTGGGAGAGTCCAGAACCAGGGGCCACAGTTTAAGAATACGGAGTAAGCCATTTAAAACTGAGACGAGGAAACACAGAGAGTTGTGAGTCTGTGGAATTCTCTGCCTCCGAGGGCGGTGGAGGCCAGTTCTCTGGATACTTTCAAGAGAGAGCTAGATAGGGCTCTTAAAAATAGCGGAGTCAGGGGATATGGGGAGAAGGCAGGAGCGGGGTACTGATTGGGGATGGTCATATTGAATGGCGGTGCTGGGTCGAAGGGCCGAATGGCCTACTCCTGCACCAATTGTCTATTGGTCAAATTGACCAGCGATTCAGTTTCCAGTTTACTTGCCTTTGTTGCAATGTCGGCTCTCAGAGCTAGGACTGCCTGATGGTGCTGCTCCTTTAGCTGCTCGATGGCCATTTCTGTTTCCAGACTCAGGTTTAGTTGGGTGCATTCCTCCAGACCCAACGCTGGAACACAAGGGCACAGAATCAGACATCCGACACTGATTTCGTGTTACTGTTTGTTACTTGTCATGGAGTCATTCCTTCTCTCCAGAGATGCTGCCTGTCCCGCTGAGTTACTCCAGCATTTTGGGTCTATCTTCGGTGTAAACCGGCATCTGTAGTTCCTTCCTACACGTACCATCATCTCACCGTGTCCATGCCAAACAAGTTGGCATACTGGGCTGGAATAATTTGCCTGCGTTTGACCCATATCCCTTAAACCATTCGGTTCGGTTTAGTTGATTGTCACATATACCGAGCTGTGGTGAAAAGATTATGTTGCGTGCTAACCAGTCAGCGGAAGACAATACATGATTTCAATCGAGCCATTCCCAGTGTCTAAAGGGCCTGGCCCACCAGCATGCAACTCTATGCGATGAGCGCGACCTAACGTGGTCGCTTGAACCGTCCGGCGTCGCGGGGCCGGTCCCACTTCGATCGCCGGAGCCGTGCGGAATTGTGCGGAGTTCGTCCCGACATCGCGCGGGGCTCCGAAAAACTGACCGTGTTCAAAAATTCCGCGCGGCAACGGCTTGTCGGCTCGCAGTCGCCTCGACGCATAACACACCGTCTCAACGTCGTGCCTCCGTGACCCGCTCTGTACGTGCCTCCGTGACCCTCTCTGTGTGTGGCTCTGTGGCCCTCTCTGTGTGTCCCTCTCTGTCCTGGCGAACTTACCTTTAAGACTTCACTCCAAGTTCGCCTCATTTTGCGCCGCGTTGCGCCACTCACCCGACCTCCGCGCGGCCCCCGCTTCTAGTTTGATCGCGCTCATCGCATGGAGTCGGATGCTGGTAGGACAGGCCCTTAAGGGAATAACGTTTAACGCCAGCAAAGTCCAATCAAGTCTGAGGGTCACCAATGAGGTGGATAGTAGTTCAGCACTGCTCTCTGGTTGTGGTAGGATGATTCAGTTGCCTGATAACAGCTGGGAAGAAACTGTCTCTGAATCTGGAGGTGTGCGTTTTCTATCCAAATATTGGTCCAAATGTCCTTTAAAAATAACAATTGTATCGTCTTCTACAACTTCCTCTGGCAGCTCGTTCCAGATTTTTAAAAACTACCCTCTCAGTGAAGAGGTTGCCTCTTAAATCTCTCGACTCTTAACCTAAGTCTGTGCCCTCTAGTTTTAGAATCCTCTACCCTGAGAAAAAGACTGTGAGCGTTCACTTTATGCATGTCCAGTACTAAATCGTTAAAATGAGGCTACGTTTATAGACCATGCTCCACATTGTAGATACAAGATAAAGAGAATAAAGTTTAATGCAAGATAAAGTCTGATTAATGATAGTCCGAGGGTCTAGAAATTATACGTGTCTGAAGAAGGGTCTCCGCCCGAAACATCAACATTATTCCGCTATCCCGCTGAGTTGCTCCAGCATTTTGTGTCTACATTTATCCTCGATCCTGACTACAGGTGCTGTCTATATGGAGTTTGCACGTTCTCCCCATGGGTTTTCTCCAAGATCTTCGGTTTCCGCCCACACTCCAAAGACATTACAGGTGTGTAGGTTAATTGGCTCGGTATAAATGTGAATTGTTCCTAGTGGGCGTAGGATAGTGTTAATGTGCGGGGATCGCTGGTCGGCGCGGACTTAAGTGCTTGGACACGCTAGAGGCAGGAAACATGTTCCCGATGTTGGGGGAGTCCAGAACCAGGGGCCACGGTTTAAGAATAATGAGTAGGCCATTTATAACGGAGACGAGGAGACACTTTTTCTCACAGAGAGTGGTGAGTCTGTGGAATTCTCAACCTCAGAGGGCGGTGGAGGCCGGTTCTCTGGATGCTTTCAAGAGAGAGCTAGATAGGGCTTAAAAATAGCGGAGACAGGGGATATGGGGAGAAGGCAGGAACGGGGTACTGATTGGGGATGATCAGCCATGATCACATTGAATGGCGGTGCTGGCTCGAAGGGCTGAATGGCCTACTCCTGCACCTATTTTCTATTGACTCGGTGCGTTGAAGGGCTTGTTTCCGCGCTGTCTAAACTACTTATTTTTTAAAACTAAATAAAGTCCAGTCTGATTAAAGATAGACCTCTTGGATTGCAAACTTGTTCTGGTCGGGGAGCTTGTGTGTCTCATTGACCCCTAGAGCTATGCCAGTGGGAGATTTGTCTCCTATTAGGGTCCCCCATGCTGGACATGTGGAAGGGTAGAGGCGAGACGAAGAGCGATCCACTGGTCATCCAGGTTGGGGGTTGAGCACAGGGCTAACAACCCTGTCTCGTAAAACAAATACATTACGGAAACAGCAACTGAAGGAATCAACACTGCTGGGTGGAGGACCTTCGTTGCTGCCCGACATGCCAGGGGGCATAATAGGCAGCAAGTAAATAAGTAATAGTCCTGTCCCACGGTACGAGTTCATTCCAAGAGATCTCCCGAGTTTGCCCTGATTCGAACTCGGAGATTTACGGTAATGGCCGCTCATCGGTACTCGGGGCTCTCGTGGACATTTTTCAACACGTTGAAAAATCTTCATGAGTCTTCCCGAGCTTACCTGCCGTTAGCGAGTCTTCCCGAGCACCTGCCGTTAGCGTTACGAGCCGCTAAGAGACGTCCCCGAGCTCCGACGTACCCGCTACGTTCATTCTCCGTGCTTACCGCGAGTTTAATTTTATTTTAACTCGGGAGAGCTCTTGGAATGAACTTGTACCATGGGACAGGGCCGTAAGTGATTAAAGATAATCTGAGGGTCTCCAATGAGGTAGATGGGAGGTCAGTGCCACGAGAGTGATAGGATGGCGCATTTGCCTTTTAACAAGCTGCCTTTTGATGTAATATCCTTTAATGCGTCGCTACGAGCACAAAACGGGTGAACGCCAAGCAAACGCTGGATCACTTGCCGCAGCCTGAAGGCTCGTTACCTTCATCGCCGTCTTCCCCATCGCTCTTGCTCTCCAGTTCCTCCGACAAAGAAGGTCCTATCAGCTGCTGCAGGCGTTTCCCTGGTGGCTGGTCCGCCTGGAGTTGTGACTGTAGCTCATCCACCCGGTCCCGGAGCTCCTGCATCGAGCACACAACGTACAGACTGAGACTGGTGACGGACTCACGCGAAACGCACTGCGCTGGAGGGGAGCGCGGCGGGACAGGCAGCGGCTGTGGAGGAAACGCTCAGACGGCCCTCCTTCAGTCTGGGGAGTGGGGGGCGGAGCTGGGAGAGAGAGGTGGCGGGAAGCAATGATCAGCAAGTGATACGTGGAGGAGGGAACTGCAGATGTTGGTCTATATTGAAGACAGACACAGAAAAGCTGGAGTCATTCAGCGGGTCAGGCAGCATCTCTTGAGAGATGGACAAGTTGACCTTTCGGGTCACATCTGAAGAAGGGTCTCGACCTGAAACGTCACCCATTCCTTCTCTCCAGAGATGCTGCCTGACCCGCTGAGTTACTCCAGCGTTCTGTGTCCATCCCCGACAAGTGATACAGGCGAGGGGGGTGATGGTTGGATGGGTGGGGACAGTGGCAGAGGCCAGGGGGGGAAAGGAGACAGAAGGAGAGAAGTGGGGGTGTGAAGTGCAAAGCTGGGGGGGAGGGAGATGGGTGGAGGGGAGGAGCAATGGGCCTGTCCCACCTGGGCGTCATTTACGCGTAATTTACGCCTCATCATTTACGTGATGTGCGCATGGTAACAGCGGTCGCCCGCGACGCCTCAGGATTTTGGGATGTACAAAATCCTCGCACGCCATCTGCGTGACGCGCAAATGATGCCCAAGTGGGACAGGCCCTGAAGAGTTTCTGTTTCAGTGTGTAGTTTATTGTCACGTGTACCGAGCTACAGTGAACAGCTGACCAGCCAGCGGAAAGACAATACATGATTACAATCCAGCCATTTGAAGGACGGTTTAAAGGGAAATTTGGGAGACTCGGGATGGGAGGTGAGCCTGCAGCGGAGGGGGAAGGAGCAGATTGACTCCTCAATCACTCTCCTCAGTCAGATGGTGGGAGAAATGGGAACGCCTTGGGATGGGGAGTGCATCCCTGACATGGCTGCATTCCTACAGCCCCCCCGGAGAGAGAGTGGGACCACATCCAAGGGGCCGAGCACGCTGAACGGACGGGGCCCACAACGCCACGGAACGCCCGGGCTGTGGTAGAACTCATCATCTGGCCAGGCCGACCCCTGCAACTCCAACTGGGTTTTCTTAACTTTCTCACTCCCAAATAAGGGACAAAATAAGGGTCAAAATACGGGACAAATTCCCGACGGCAATTCGTTGACCGACTCGGCCGTGGCTGGGTGAATGATGAGTTGGCCCGGGTGCTGGACTGCACACAAAGCCCGGCTGGTGGGCCAGCTGAGGAGTTTTGTCCCAGGCCGCGCGACGTTGTGCGCAAAGCCCAGCGCCCCGTCCAACTCATGAACCGATGATCGGCCGTGAGAAGGAGGGGTGGTGGTGTCGGAGGTAAGCGAAGGTCCGAAGGTCGGACAGCTGGCCGGGCTGCCAACCGACGGGGCCACGGGCGAGGCGCTGCTGCTGCTGCTGCTGCACTCCATGGGCTGCACTACGTCGGGACGGGTGAGGCGGGGCCGGACGGGGCGCTCCGACCCTACAGTCCCCTCGACCCGAGTACTAGCAGTCAAATACGGGACAAGGGCGGTCCCATACGGGACAAAACAATTTAGCCCAATATACGGGATGTCCCGGCTAATACGCGACAGTTGGCAATCCCAGCTCCAACCCAGTGCCACCGCCAGGCAACTGGGCTTTTAAGCCAAGTGAAGACTAACATTGTGTTTAAATTTCTGAATTGAAGGGTACAAGATGTCACTTGTGTACTGACTCAGTGTGGTCTGCTATCTTACACTCTTATATTTCGTATGATTGTGCTTAATATATAATAGAATTGTCACAGAACTGTTCTGCAGAAACAAAATGTCACCGTTATTAAGGAAATAGTATATAATAGAACCGCTCGGATAGTGACTTTTATATAAGCTAGGTAATTTGCAAGAGAAAAGCTTAAGGTTTTCAGAAAACACATGTCTCCTGAAGAAATAAAGTACAAAGAAACACACACAGGGAACAGATGAATCAAAACATAGAAACGCTAATCTGAACCTGCATAGCTTAGTTCATTGCTTTGAGGCAATTATTACGCTGGAGGAAATTGTATTTGATGTGATTTTGTGTTGAAGAATGGATTACTGAATAGGGCCTCTTCTTAGGCCAGAGGTCATCTGCTCTTTCTCTATGGCACATTCCTGAGCTCTGAATGTGACACAAAGATGAAGATTTATGGCTGTTTCTGCTGAGTTTGAGGCAGAATTCAAGGCTGAGAGATAATAGACTCTGTAGTTAGCTTTGGCTATGTTAAATTATAATGAGGTTGAGATAAGGGATTGAGAAGCTGTACTTCTGAGGTAATAGTCTGTAGTTGTAAATTTACCATGTGTTCTGTAATATTTGTAAAAGGCCTTGCAGGGAGATTGGAAATCCATCTCCCAGAGATAGCAGGAAAAGGGGAGGCTGTAATGTAGAATGAAGCTGTATCCTGGCACCAAACACTTATCAATTAAGTTGACAGATTTACGACCCATGTATGCTTGGAGTTGGGAGGTGTGTGTGGGTTTTGAATTTAACTTAGAATCTGTGTAATTCGGCGAACTCATATAATCAATTTTTTTCATACATAGGTAATAGTATTTTAAACTGTGTAACATTGTAGTGAAGCCATTTATGAAATGTATTGTATTTAAGTAGGATTGTCAACATTAGACGTTTAGATTTATAGAAATATCTTTCTTCTTGGTATGACTTGTGTGATCACTGTGTTATATGTGTATCTTATATTTTGAGGAGTGGTCTTTGATAATTGAGCCTACTGGGGTTTTCCTGTGTTGAAATAAAATAATTCTAAACAAAGTTAAACCACAGGCAAACAAAGGTTGTAATGAGGCCAGAGAAGGGGGGATCTTGTGACTATTGTTGTAAATCACCAGAAGGAATCAGATGATTTGTTACTAGTTTGTCATACCCTCTGCATCTGAAATGCCTAATACTAGGCATGTTACAAAACTTACCTTTACCGGCGCTGCACTTCTGCCGCTCCCCGTGTGCGCGACTTTCGCGCCTTTCAGAGGGGGGCGGGCTTAAAGTGCCGTTTTTCCACAGGCAGGACAAATCGATGAATGTCGGGTGATTTGGTTGCTGAAGAAAAATCGCTCCGACATTTAATGAATGGTGGTATTTTTAAATTACTCTAGATTATTTATTAACTAGAGTAATTTAAAAATCACCTTCAAAAGCCGTGAGCGCAGACAACCGGAAGCATTTTGCGTAGGGAAGAAAAAAAGGTAAATACTTTATTTTTATATTAAAAGTTGGTTTTTCGGGAGGCATTAATAATATTTTTATGTTGTGAAATGGGTTCCCCAAAAAATGTATGAACCCCCAGTATTTTTCCCCCCGACTTCACCGCTAACCGCAACGTTCCAATCCACCGCATTCCGCTAAAACCCACTCGCTAGTTGATTTAAATGGCCATTAAATTACAGGCATAAAACACTAAATTCCTTCCATTTGGCCCAGAAATTCATGAAAATTAGATTTAAAAATTATGTTATATTGTGGATTATTGTGTGAATGTTATTTGGACACTTAGGCAATTTTAAAAAAGTTTATCTTTTCTTAAGAAATTGATAGATGTTTAGATCTACTCATTGAATTTTGTAATTAGCTACAATTAGATAACTAACTAATTATATGCTTTAATTTCAGGTCATCCAAGTAAGATTGTTTAATATTTGTTTCAGAATGCTTCAATCTATAATAACTGAAAATTTCATTGAGTTCTCTTAATTTTTAAGAATGTTATGGACATTTAACTTTTCCAGATCACAGCTTTTGAGTTAAGTCAATTGAAAGGCAATGGGAAGCAAGATGCTCATTTCCGAGTATGAAAATGGCCATAACTTTCTTAATACTGAAGATATGAAAGTAAATTAGGTGTCAAATTAAACTTCTTTTTATGCTTTATCTGATGGGATAAATTGCAGACTTGATTTTTAAAATCTCAAAATTTTGTAACATTGCTACTAATACCTATATAAATGCCATGAGTTCGTATCAAAGTTACTCCTCTCTGGACCCGCCCCAGAGCATCAGCTCTGGGTTGGAAGGTTCATAGACGAGTCTCAGCTGATTAAAGAATTGATTTCAACAGCTACAAGTGTTTGAGTCAAGTTGACTTTAGATTGACAAACTAACTCAGTTTAACATATCTAGGTCGACGTGAACACCCCAATAATAGCACAGTAACAGTGCGGCCAAATGTCTGGAGTCACGGAGACATGCAGCATGGACACAGGCCCTTCAGCCCATCCAGTCATCACCAACCATCAACCACCCGTATTCTAACCCATGTTCATCCCATTTATCATTCCCTCCACATCCTCATCAACTCTTCTTGAATCCTGCATTCACCTCCATACTCTTCAAGATATAACGGCTGACACGCTCAAAGTCAGCCCTTCCTCCATGCCAATCCCATTGGCCTGTATTTGGCCAATATCCATTCGAAACTTTCCTATCTTAATATTTCACTTGGGCAGCTGACAACCCAGCGGCATGAATATTACGTAGGAAGGAACTGCAGATGCTGGTTTAAACCGAAGAAAGACACAAATGTAATTCAGCGGGACAGGCAGCATCCCTGGAGAGAAGGCATGGGTGACGTTTCGGGTCGAGACCTATCTTCAAGGTGAGAGTCGGGGAAAAGAGATATCTACAGGGTTGTTGAGAGATGTAGAACAAATGAATGAAAGATATGCAAAAAAGTAACGATGATAAAGGAAACGGGCCATTGTTAGAATTTTATAGAAACATAAAACATTCTTAAGGGATTGGACAGGCTGGATGCAGTAAAAATGTTCCCGATGTTGGGGGAGTCCAGAACCAGGGGCCACAGCTTCAGAATAAGGGGCAGGCCATTTAGGACTGAGATGAGGAAAAACTTTTTCACCCGAAGAGTTGAAAATCTGTGGGATTCTCTGCCACAGAAGGCAGTGGAGGCCAATTCACTGGATGTTTTCAAGAGAGAGTTAGATTTAGCTCTTAGGGCTAAAGGAATCAATGGATTTGGGACAAAGCAGGAACAGGGCACTGATTTTCGATGATCGGCCATGGTCATATTGAATGGCGGTGCTGGCTCGAAGGGCAGAATGGCCTGCTCCTGCATCTATTTTTTAATGTTTCTATGTTGGATGTTTGCTAGGTGAGAAGGAGAAGCTGGTGCGACTTGGGTGTCCTATTACCCTAGCTTCAACGTTGTCTTGTTGAGTCTCATTGTCTGTAACTCATTTTCACCTAGCCCGCAGCTAACAATGGCCTGTTTCCTTTATCATCGTTACTTTTTTGCATATCTTTCATTCATTTGTTCTACATCTCTCTACATCACCGTCTATATCTCTCGTTTCCCTCTCCCCCGACTCTCAGTCTGAAGAAGGAAGGGTCTCGATCCGAAAAGTGTCCTATTCCTTCTCTCCAGAGATGATTTTCCCTGCCACAGAGGGCAGTGGAGGCCAAATCACGGGATGGATTTAAGAGAGAGTTAGATAGAGCTCTAGGGGCTGGTGGAGTCAAGGGATATGGGGAGAAGGCAGGCACGGGTTATTGATTGGGGACGATCAGCCATGATCACAATGAATGGCGGTGCTGGCTCGAAGGGCAAAATGGCCTCCTCCTGCACCTATTTTCTATGTTTCTGTGCTGCCTTCCCCACTGAGTTACTCCAGCACTTTGTGTCTATCTTCGGTGTAAATCAGCACCTGCCGTTCCTTCCCACACTATCTCCCTCAGGTGTGTTTGGGCACAGTTTGCGGCCCGTTGTTTCCCAGCCAGTACCATCCCGACATTACTGACCCTGAGCTGCTGTTCATACACCTCTCGTAGCCGTGACAACCTCTCCTCCTGCAGGAAGAACTGGCCTCCCGTCGGGTCCATCTCGCCAAACTGTGGACAACAGAGGCAACAACTCACTTTAATATCACAACGTTAAATAGAAATCTATTTATCTGTGTGCCCGCACAACTTTCACCGACAATCACAGAGTCATAGAGAACTACAGAGCACAGAAACAGGCCCTTCGGCCCAACGCCCATGCCAACCAACACCGAGGATGAAAGGGTTTGTCATTTGCCTGCCATTCATCCCTCTTCCACCCCCTCCTCCTTGCCCCTCTCCCACCCCTCCCCCATAACCACCCCCCTTCCCCCGCTGCCACCCCACCCCTCCCCCACCACTTCCCCTCCCTTCTGCCCCCCTTTCCCCCACCCCTCCCCCACCACTTCCCCTCCCTTCCCCCCCACCACCCCACCCCTCCCCCACCACCTCCTCTCCCTTCCCCCGCTGCCACCCCACCCCTCCCCCACCACCTCCCCTCCCTCCTGCCCCCCTTTCCCCCACCCCTCCCCCACCACCTCCCCTCCCTTCCCCCCCCCACCCCACCCCTCCCCCACCTCTCCTCCTTTCCCCAACCCCTCCACCACCACCCCTCCCTTCCCCACCATCCCTCCTCTCTTCCCCCATCGCCCCACCCCTCTCCCTATCACCCCTCCCCTATCACCCCTCCCATTATCACCCCCTATCACCCCTGCCCCTATCACCCCCCCATCACCCCTCCCCTATCACCCCTCCCCCCATCACCCCTCCCCCCATCACCCCTCCCCCCATCACCCCTCCCCCCATCACCCCTCCCCCATCGCCCCTCCCCCCATCGCCCCTCCCCTATCGCCCCTCCCCCATCACCCCTCCCCCATCGCCCCTCCCCCCTATCGCCCCTCCCCCCTATCGCCCCTCCCCCCTATCGCCCCTCCCCCCTATCGCCCCTCCCCCCTATCGCCCCTCCCCCCTATCGCCCCTCCCCCTATCGCCCCTCCCCCATCACCCCTCCCCCCATCGCCCCTCCCCCTATCGCCCCTCCCCCCTATCGCCCCTCCCCCCTATCGCCCCTCCCCCCATCACCCCTCCCCCATCACCCCTCCCCCATCACCCCTCCCCATCACCCCTCCCCCTATCACCCCTCCCCATCACCCCTCCCCCCATCACCCCTCCCCCTATCACCCCTCCCCCATCACCCCTCCCCTTATCACCCCCTATCACCCCTCCCCCTATCACCCCTCCCCCTATCACCCCTCCCCCTATCACCCCTCCTCCTATCACCCCTCCCCCTATCACCCCTCCCCCTATCACCCCCTATCACCCCTCCCCCTATCACCCCTCCCCCTATCACCCCTCCCCCTATCGCCCCTCCCCCATCACCCCTCCCCCATCACCCCTCCCCCATCACCCCTCCTCCTATCACCCCTCCTCCTATCACCCCTCCCCCTATCACCCCTCCCCCTATCACCCCCTATCACCCCTCCCCCTATCACCCCTCCCCCTATCACCCCTCCCCCTATCGCCCCTCCCCCCATCACCCCTCCCCCATCACCCCTCCCCTATCACCCCTCCCCCTATCACCCCTCCCCCTATCACCCCTCCCCCTATCACCCCTCCCCCTATCACCCCTCCCCCTATCACCCCTCCCCCTATCACCCCTCCCCCTCCCCCACCACTCCTCTCATCGCCTCCTACCCCCCCACCCCCGTACATAGTGGGCCGAAGGGCCTGTTCCTGTGCTCTACTGTTCTATGTAAATCATATTAAACTTCTGCCAAGTCCCAAAGGCGGGGGGGGGGGTGGTGGGGGGGGGGGGGGGGGGGGGGAATGGAGGGAGGACTCGGGCAAATCTCAGCGGCCGACTACCTTCTCTTTTAAAACCATCTCCAGGTTGCTCTGCAGCTTGTTTGCAAGTCTCTCGGAGTCAAACAACCTCTCGGAATTTTCCAGAAGCTCCTTCTCCAGCCGACAGTTTTCCTTGGAGACAAGAAGAGCCAGGTGAACAGCTGCGAGTTTTTAGTGATGTCCAAACACACGTTAACACAAGGGCGAATGAACGATGCAAGATAAAGCATTGAAATATTGCCCATTTACTTTCAAAACTTGATCATTGTGAACTGCAGGGAGTTGAGGGGTTACTATGGTAACCGCTGATTTGTGGGGTCAGGGATTTATTGATTCAGGAACTTTATTGATTGAAAGATAAAAATCTGTGTGCTCTCCCTGTAACCTCATGGGTTTCCTCTCAAAGACCTGCAGGTTTGTAGGTTAATTGGCTTTGTTAAAAATTGTAAATTGCCCCTAGTTTGACAATAAACAATAGGCAATAGGTGCAGGAGGAGGCCATTCGGCCCTTCCAACCAGTACTGCCCTTCACTGTGATCACGGCTGATCATCCCCAATCAGTACCCCGTTCCTGCCTTCTGCCCATATCCCTTGACTCCGCTATCTTTCAGAGCTCCATCTAACCCTCTCTTGAAAGCATCCGGAGAATTGGCCTCCACTGCCTTCTGAGGCAGTGATCGCTGGTCAGCATGGACTGGGTGGGCTGAAAGGCCTGTTTCCACACTGTATCTCCAAATCCTGCCTGGATTGGAGGGGATACGCTGTAAGGAGAAGTTAGACAGTCTTGTGTAGGAAGGAACTGCAGATGCTGGTTTACACCGAAGATAGACACAAGATGCTGGAGTAACTCAGCGGGACAGGCAGCATCTCTGGAGAGAAGGGATGGGTGACGTTTCGGGTCGAGACCCTTCTTCGGACCCTAAAGGTGGAAGACCCTGGAGAAGGGTCTGGACCTGAAACGTCACCCATTCCTTCTCCCCAGCCTGTCCCGCTGAGTTACTGCCAACAGGGTGCATCTGAGTGGGACAGACTCGGATGCGTTTGCGAGGTACGGCGTGGCCATTTTGTCACCTTCCCGGCCAGTGCGAGCCGGTCGCGGAGGAATCCTTCATCCGCCTTCACTTTCTCCATCTCCTTCTCGAGCTGCAGCCTGTGCAGGCTGGTCCGCTGCAGGAGCTGCTCACTCTCCCTCGCCATGTCCGCCTTCAGGGCACACAGCCGCTTCTGCTGCTCCTGCTCCATCTTGCTGAACAAACAAACAACAAGGACACAGATAAAGGATCTCCGGCTGCTTAAGGGCCTGTCCCACCAGCATGCAACTCTATGCTGGTGAGCGCGATCAAACTAGAAGCGGGGGCCGCGCGGAGGTCGGGTGATCCCCTGTACAGGGCCGTTCCCACCAGCATGCGCCTGCATGCGGCAAACGCGACCAAACCGGCAGCGAGGGCCGTGCGGAGGTCGGGTGAGTGGCGCAACGCGGCGCAAAGTGAGGCGAACTTGGAGCGAAGTCTTCAGGTCAGTTCGCCAGGACAGAGAGGGACACACAGAGAGGGGCACAGAGGCACACACACAGAGGGCCACGGAGCCACACACAGAGAGGGTCACGGACGCACCTACAGAGAGGGACGACGTCGAGACGGTGTGTTATGCGTCGAGGCGACTGCGAGCCGACAAGCCGTTGCCGCGCGGAATTTTCGAACATGGTCAGTTTTTCGGAGCCCCGCGTGATGTCGGGACGAACTCCGCACAATTCCGGCGATCGAAGTGGGACCGGCCCCGCGACGCCGGACGGCTCAAGCGACCACGTTAGGTTGCGCTCATCGCATAGAGTTGCATGCTGGTGGGACAGGCCCTTGACTCCCTGAGGGCTTCACACATTTCACAAGTACACAAAGAAGAATTATGGGGTTTTTAGAACGGATTTGACGAAAAAACATTTCCTCATCCTCATACTGGTCTAAAGGGCCTGTCCCACCAGCATGCAACTCCATGCGATGATCGCGACCTAATGTGGTCGCTTGAGCCGTCCGGCGTTACGGGGCCGGTCCCACTTCGATCGCCGGAGCCGTGCGGAATTGTGCGGAGTTCGTCCCAACATCGCTTGGGGCTCCGAAAAACTGACTAGGTTCAAATATTCCGCGCGGCAACGGCTTGTCGGCTCGCAGTCGCCTCGGCGCATTACACACCGTCTCAACGTCGTGCCACCGTGACCCTCTCTGTGTGTGGCTCCGTGGCCCTCTGTGTGTGTGCCCCTCTGTGTGCCCCTCTCTGTCCTGGCGAACTTACCTTTAAGACTTTGCTCCAAGTTCGCCTCACTTTGCGCCGCATTGCGCCACTCACCCGACCTCCGCGCGGCCCCCGCTGCCGGTTTGGTCGCACTCACCGCATGGAATCGCATGCTGGTGGGACAGGCCCTTTATGTTCGTTTGCCTCAGAAGGCAGTGGAGGCCAAGCCCCGGATGCTTTCAAGAGAGAGCTCTTAAAGATAGCGGAGTTAAGGGGATATGGGGAGAAGGCAGGAACTGATTGTGGATGATCAGCCATGATCACAGGGACTGGTGGCGTTGGCTCAAGGGGCCGAATGGCCTCCTCCTGCACCTATTGTCTATTGACAAGACGTGTTTACACCCCAAACTCCCCCCACCCCCCCTCCCCCCCCCCCCCCCTCAGTAACACTAGTTTAGTTTAAGAAGGAACTGCAGATGCTGGAAAATCGAAGGTAGACAAAAATGCTGGAGAAACTCAGCGGGTGCAGCAGCATCTATGGAGCGAAGGAAATAGGCGACGTTTTGGAACCCTTCTTCAGACTGAAGTTTAGTTCAGAGATACAGCCCCGGACCACCGAGTCCGCGCCGACCAACGATCCCTGCACATTAACACTATCGTACACACACTTGGGACAACACTAGCCCAAGATGCAGCACAGAATGCAACAGGAGATCCTTCTTCCCTGTGGCTATCCAGCTGTACAACTCTTCCCCCCTTCTGTCGTGGGGTAAACTGAGACTGACTCCCCCCCACCCCTCCCACCTCCCCAATCTTTTCACACCCCCAATCCTTTCCACTCGTCACTTTAATTTCATGTCTCGTGTATTTTTTGTTTTACGACCAATTTCCCTCCTGGGAAAAATAAAGCTCTATCGTATTGCATTTATATTTATAAAAAGCCAATTAACCTACAAACCTGTACGCTTTCGGAGTGTGGGAGGGGACCGAAGATCTCGGGGAAAACCCACGCAGGTCACGGGGAGAACGTACAAACTCCGCACAGGCAGCACCCGTAGTCAGGATCGAACCTGTGTCTCTTGATGCTGTAAGGCAGCAACTCTACCGCTGCGCCACCGTCCCACCCGTGCAAAAATGTGCCTCTGACCTTCTGCCCAATACCACTCCAACCAGGCATCACTCCGACACACGTCTGAAAACCAATGCAGGAGGAATTTCCTAGAGCATCATCTTGCCATCATGCCTGGCACAGACTTTGTGGGCCGAAGGGCCGGCTCATGGCCCATCCGGGTCATGTGATAGGAGCAGAATTAGGCCATTCAGCCCATCGATTCTACCCCATCATTCAATGAATGGATGAATACGTTTATTGGCCAAGTATTCACATACAAGGAATTTGCCTTTGTGCTCCGCCCACAAGTGACAACATGACGTACAGTGACAGTTAGGAATGGCACATGAAACATTGAACATTAATAATAAAACATTCTCAATTAAACATGTGAATTAAATGAAATACCAGAGCAAAAGAAGGCTACAGATTTATGGTTATTGAGCAGAGCTACTACTCGTGGAAAAGAGCTGTCATAATATCTGGCTGTGGAAGCTTTGCCAGTCATGGGTGATCTATCGTTCCCTCCTAACCCCATTCACCTGCCGTCTCCCCATAACCGGACACCCGCTGCTCATCAATAATCTATCTATCGCTGCCTTAAAAATAAGCCACTGATGATGTTCCTGTGTGGTACCGCTCAACACTCTATGATGGTTGATTAAATCCATTGCACTTCCAGCCGGTTATTCTAGTTGTTTGCTTTCTTTCAGCACCACCTTACCATTCAAAAGATGCAACCTCGTGGAACGCCAGTAGAAATATCTTTATTCACAATTAAACCAGGTTTCGAGAGATTCGTTGTACGTACATTTGGCATAGGTATTCCCCAAAGAATGAGGACATCTCCGATGACCTGGTATGGATCACCTCATCCTGGGCACAGATGCGGCGTAGACGGGGGAATTGTGAGTAGGGAGCCTTTACACTAAGCAGGGTGGGAAGAAGTGGGGTCTAGATAGGTACGGGAGTCAGTGGGTTTGTATTTACAGGAAGCAGGGTTGGAGGGATCTGAGCCCAGGAGATGCAATACCTGTCACTATACCTCCCCCCTCGACTCCGTCCAAGGTCCACGACAGGCATGTGCCGTGAGTGGTTACTCGGGGGGGGGGGGGGGGGGAGGGGGGGCAGCTGAAGGGTGATGGCAGATGGAAAGATGGAGAGATGGTGGGAAAAACGGGAGCACGGGGAGTAGTTGAATCAGTTGTCATCTTATTGAATGACAACACCTGTTCAATGGACCAATTGGGGGAACAGTTCCTTTCACAGCGTGTGGAGAGTCTGTGCCAGGGGTAAAGTTGTGGGGAGGGCAGGAGTGTTGAGAAGGAGGGTGTCAGTAACTCACTCGCTCACCGCTACCGCAGCTCTCCGGGCGCGAAGCCACGCACTGTAGCTGGGACCCGACAGTAGAACTGGCCGCCACTTCAGCACCTTCTGCCAGCCCGCTCACCTCTGGCAGTGCTCTCCGCCAGAACACCTGTCGTTCGCCAACTTCGCGCATGTCAGCGGCTTCCTGCAAATCCTTAAATTCCCACAGCCGAGTAATCTCAATCGCGCTGTCGGAATTTAAGGACATGAGTGAGGCCAGCGAGCGGCAGGAGAGAGGTTTTCAGACGGAGAGCTGTCAGAGGTGAGCGGGGGGACCGGCAGAAGGAGCTAAGGTGGCGGCTGGTTCCGCTGTCCGGCCCGGCGGCCGCTCAGCCACCCGAGCTACTTCTCTCCCCCCACCCCCCATCCCGGGAAATACGGTATTTAAAAACATCACCAAGAAATGTACTTACCACATCATTGGTACACGCCAAACCATATTTGAAAACCCCGCTGTAGATGGTTTTGCATGCAACCAATAACATAGTTACCTCAGTACCATTAACCCCGCCTAGTTAACATCAATCATAACGCCTTCCCCTTCCTGGATACGGTTCACTAGAAGAATGTAGCCAGTATTTGAGGATGTATGTAATACCTTGTGCTATCATTAAAATGTGTTGAACACTTTTAGAGTTTGTAAATTGCTTATTTACATGGTGTCGGAGCTGGACGACACTTGCGCCTACCTGTCCATCGGGTTTTATTTCTTTTATCTGATTTGTGCCTTTTGTGCTTTATCTCTCTGACCATGGCATCCTCGTGCAGAAAGCCCGCGCAGCTTGTCTTTGATGCTGATATTTCTGAGCGCTGGGCTACGTTTGAAATTGATTTCACCCACTTTGTCAACGTCGCTCACCGCAATGATCCTGACTCCCTCAAAGCCTCCCTCCTACTCAACCTTGTCGGACCTGATGCCATGAAGAGAGCCAGAACTTTCGTCTATGCTCCAGCGGTCCTGGACGACAACAACGTGGTGGTTACCCCTGCAGAATCTGCCAGTGACCCTGCTTGCCTGCTACGTAAGTTCAGGGAGATTTGTGACCTGCCCTCGAATCGCATTCTAGAGAGGGCACGGTTCTTTACAAGGAGACAGCTGCCGGAGGAACCGGTTGAATGTTTTATTGCCGATTTGCGTTATCTCGCCCAGCGGTGCCGTTTCGGTGACATGACAGACCAGCTCACTAGAGACATTTTAGTAACTGGCATGCGTGACCAGAAGCTGCGATGTGAGCTTCTTAGGGATCCAGATCTAACGTTAGCAAAAGCCATGCATGCCTGCAGATTGTCTGAGGTCGTTGTATTGCCAGATGATCACCGGGACTTGGGAGATAAGTCTGTTCACCAGGCTGGATTTAGTAGAGCCCTGCCTCAGAGGGGAAACAATGCTTTTCTGCCGCGTGCCAACCCTGGTCCTGCTGATGTGCCCCCAAAAAGGTGCCCTAACTGTAACTACATGCACCACAGACGGTCGACGTGCCCTGCCTATGGCAAGGCTTGTAATTGTTGTAACAAACTGAATCATTTCGCTTCTGCCTGCCGCTTATTCAGTTCTCGTGGGAGACAGGTACAGATTTCCAGACCCAGTCTAAACATGCTTAAACAATCTGATAGCTGTTCCAACCCACAGCCCGATGTTGCTGAATTCTATGATGCAGATCCAATTAATTCTCCCGAGGATTCGAATGTGTTTACCCTCCTCCAGGCACCTGGCCAGCGTCTTGATCCCTCCGTGTCTGTGACTGTCAACAATGTAACCTTCCTTGCGAAGTTAGATACTGGGGCAAAGGTCAATGTTTTGTCAATAAATCTTTTCAACAAGATAAGGACTAATGAGGCCTTGGTCGCTGACAATGCTACTCTACACGCCTATGGTGGAGAAATTCTCAGGCCTGTGGGGAGGGCCACTTTAACTTGCATACTACAGAAGGCCACGAGAAACTTGATTTTTTATGTTTTGAACTCTGACTGTGTTACCCTGCTGGGAAACCGTGCGTGCCAAGATCTTGGCCTGGTGTCCTTCGACCACACGGTCCACAAAGTGCAACTGTCATTTAACCCGATTGCAGAATACCAGGACCTGTTCAACGATGACCTGGGGAAGTTACCACTGACATACCATATTTCCATTGACTCAAATGTACAACCCGTGGTCCGCGCACCTCACAGGGTGTCCCACGCCATGAAAGACAGGGTCGAGGCGATGCTTAACAACATGGTCGACAAGGGGGTGCTAGAAGCGGTCAGCGAGCCCACCGATTGGGTCTCCACCATGGTTGCCACGATAAAGAAAGACAAGAATGAAATACGTGTGTGTATCAACCCCAAGGACTTAAACCTTGCCATCAGGCGACCACACTACCCCATGCGGTCTGTTGAGGACGTGGCGGCTCAGGTCGGGCAAGCCACCGTCTTTTCGGTCCTAGACGCTAAGAACTCGTTCTGGCAGATCCCGTTGGACGAAGCATCTTCCGACCTGACAACCTTCGCCACACCATTCGGCAGATTCAAATTCCTGCGAATGCCATTCGGCATCAATTCCGCCAGTGAGGTGTTCCAGCGAACGATGGAGCAGATATTCTCGGGCCTGCCATGTGCCATCATCGTGGATGACATCTTAGTCTATGGGAAGGACATTGCCGAACATGACCAGAACCTCCGCCGCGTCCTGGATCGGGCGCGAAAGGCCAACCTGAAGCTGAACCCAAAGAAGTGCCGGTTTCGTGTCTCAGAAGTCACGTATGTTGGACACGTTTTCACCTCTAACGGACTAAAACCCGACCCTTTGAAGGCAGCGGACATCTCTGAGATGGCAGCCCCCACCGACGTGCCAGGTCTACAACGTTTCTTGGGCATGGTGAACTACCTTGGGAAGTTTGTACCACATCTCAGTGAGCTGAGTGCTCCCCTGCGGCAGCTGACAAAAAAGGATATCGCCTGGGTCTGGCTCCCACAGCACCAGCAGGCGTTTGACTGTCTCAAGTCGAAACTGATTAACACTCCGACGTTGCGATTTTTTGATGCGAGTCGCCCCATCACCGTCACATGTGACGCTTCTAAGTTCGGCCTGGGCGCGGCATGCCTCCAATCTGTCGATGGATCGTTACATCCTGTCTCCTATGCCTCCCGCACCATGACGGACACCGAGCAGCGGTACGCTCAGATCGAGAAGGAGCTGCTTGCGGTGGTGTTTGCCTGCTCCAAGTTCAGAGACTTCCTGTTTGGCAGCAGATTTACAGTCGAAACCGACCACCAGCCACTGGTGACAATCCTGAACAAGCCGATTCATGCTGCCCCTGCCAGGCTGCAGCGTATGATGCTGCAGCTCCAGCGCTTTGATTTCGACATCGTCTACAAGAAAGACACCGAGATGCACATCGCGGACACGTTATCGCGCGCCCCGCGGGCCTCCTGTGCTCGCCACCCCTACGAAACAGAGGACTTGCTCGTACTGGGCGTCAATTTTATTCCCACCAAGCAGCTGCAGCTTTTGGCCGAGCACACCGCTGCCGATCCAGTTTTGCAACGGCTTGCGTCTGTGATTAAATCAGGGTGGCCAACAAAGCGCTCCGCTGCACCGCCTGAAACACAGCCCTTCTTCCTGGTCCGTGACGAACTGGTGCTCCAGAATGGCGTTATCGTTAAGGGACATAAAGTGGTGGTCCCGTCCTCCCTGTTCGATTCTTACTACTGCGCAGCCCACAGCGGACACCCCGGGGTCGATGCAACACTCGCCCACGCTCAGTGCCAATTCTACTGGCCTGGAATGGCCAAATATATTCGAGACCGTGTTTCTGCCTGCTCCACGTGCAACAGTCTTGCTCCACATCAGCAGCGACAGCCCCTGCTGCAACAGCCCGCTCCTGCCTTGGCCTGGTCCTCGCTGGCTGCCGACATCTTCGAGTGGCGTGGTAACCACTACTTTGTCCTGGTCGACTCGTACTCAAACTGGTTCGAGGTGGATTTGCTGACATCCCTCACGTCGGAGATGGTGATCCGGAAGCTGCGGAAACACTTCTCCACGTTTGGGTCCCCTGTCAGGCTGCAGACTGACAATGGCAGGCAGTTTACCAGCCGTGAGTTCAAAAGTTTTGCTGACAAATGGAATTTTGTGCATTTCACCAGCAGCCCGGAGTACCCACAGAGCAACGGCCTTGCTGAACGGGCCGTCCGCAGCGCCAAGCTTCTGATGGAACAAGCGAGACTGTCTAACTCTGATTTGTATTTGGATCTCCTGAACCTCAGGAATGTTTCCAGAGATCCGGTCATGGGGTCCCCTGCTCAGCGTCTGATGTCCAGAACAACCAGATCTACCATCCCGATTGCCCAGCGTCAGCTGAAACCTCGGGTGCTGGAGCCTGCCTCTGTGCAGAGGCGCATTCAAGAGAAACATGACAGCCAGCGGCGTTCCCACGATCGGTCGTGCAGACCACTCGATCCTCTGTTGCCTGGACAGGTTGTTCGATTGCAAACCGCCAGTGGTCACTCCCGTCTGGCTACTGTGGTTGGGGTGGCCGACTCACCTCGTTCGTATCTGGTCGACTATGAGGGAACCATCTACCGTAGGAGCCGACAACACCTGCTTGCGGTTAATGAGCCGAAGCCGCAGGCCCCGGGCCCCTATGCCCCGCCGCTCTCATACCAGCAGCCGGCTCCTGTCCCAGCCAGCGTTCCCTGCATGCCTCGGTCCCCATATCGAGCGCCCGGTTCCCCTCTGCGCGGGTCACCTGTTGGCGGTCGCGGTTCTCCCTCTCCTGTTCCTCCAACCCCACCGCCCTTCCCTGGTTCCCCTGCTGTCTCGGGTCCCCCTGTTTTTTCTGCTCCTCCGGGGGAAGGGGGAGGCATCCGTACGCGCTCGGGCCGGATCAGCAAGCCACCTGTTCGTTATGGCGATTCTGTTTAATTCTGTTGTAGTGACAACGGTCTGTTTCTTTTAAATTTTCTAAGGGGAAGGATGTAGATGGTTTTGCATGCAACCAATAACATAGTTACCTCAGTACCATTAACCCCGCCTAGTTAACATCAATCATAACGCCTTCCCCTTCCTGGATACGGTTCACTAGAAGAATGTAGCCAGTATTTGAGGATGTATGTAATACCTTGTGCTATCATTAAAATGTGTTGAACACTTTTAGAGTTTGTAAATTGCTTATTTACACCCGCCAAGAAACTAGCACTGCGCATGCGCAGTAGGCTGTTGCGCATGCGCAGTGCCGCAAAGGGAGAATTTCTGCTGCCTTCAGCCCCGCTTGAAACTGACGGCTTCAGGCAGCGCTGACGGCACGTGGGCTGCACAGAGCTTCCCGTGTTACAAGCGCTGCGGATGAAAGGCACGGAGAATTATGCCTACCTAAGAGATCGGTCTCTTACATAGGCATAATTCCCCATGCCGTTACTATTTATATTTAGTTATCACTATGTTATAATTTTAGTCAGGGTAGGCAGTGCCTACCTTGCCTACCCTGACGGCATGTGCCTGGTCCACAACAATCTTTCCAGGTGAGGCAGAGGTTCACTTGCACCTCCTCCAACCTCATCTACTGTATCCGCTAGTTCCAGGTGTGGACTCCTGCATGTCAGCGAGACCAAGCACATCCTCGGCGATCATTTCGCTGAACATCTCCCGCTCAGTCCGCCTGAACCTACCAGATCTCCCGGATGCTGGACACTGTAACTCCCCCTCCCATTCCCACACTGACCGTTCTGTCCTGGGCCTCCTCCACTGTCAGAGTGAGGCCCAGCGCAAATTGGAGGAACAGCACCTCCTATGTCACTTGGGCAGCTCACACCCCAGCGGTATGAACATTGACTTCTCTAACTTCAAGTAACCCTTGCTTTCCCTCTCTCTCCATCCCCTCCCCCTTCCCAGTTCTCCCCCTAGTCTCACTGTCTCCGACTACATTCTATCTCTGTCCCACCCACTCCCCTGACATCAGTCTGATGAAGGGTCTCGACCCGAAACGTCGCCCATTCCTTCTCTCCAGAGATGCTGCCTCACCCGCTGAGTACTCCAGCATTTTGTGTATATCTTCGATGTAAACCAGCATCTGCAGTTCCTTCTTGCACACTAGGTTTCATAGACTAACATGACTAGGAGACATACTTAAAGTGGATTAAAAAAATAACTAAAATGGCCATAAATGAAAGGGTGCAAGATTAATATGGTTAGAAAGTTAGACAGGTACATGGACAGGACAGGTAGAACACATAGAAACATAGAAAATAGGTGCAGGAGGAGGCCATTCGGCCCTTCAAGCCAGCACCGCCATTCATTGTGATCATGGCTGATCGTCCGCTATCAATAACCCGTGCCTGCCTTCTCCCCATATCCCTTGACTCCACTAGCCCCTAGAGCTCTATCTAACTCTCTCTTAAAACCATCCAGTGACTTGGCCTCCACTGCCCTCTGTGGCGGGGAATTCCACAAATTCACAACTCTCTGGGTGAAAACGGTTTTTCTCAGCTCAGTCTTAAACGGCCTCCCCTTTATTCTAAGACTGTGGACTCGCCCAACATTGGGAACATTTTTCCTATAGGAACATAGAAATTAGGTGCAGGAGGAGGCCATTCGGCCCTTTTGAGGGGGGGGGATGAGGCCAAACATGGGCCGGTGGGACTAGTGTAGATGGGAGCGCTGAAGGTAGGGAAGATGAGTGAGTGGCTGTCTGAAGAAGGGTCTCATTCCCATTCCTTCTCTCCAGAGAAGCTGCCGGTCCCGCTGAGTTACTGAGTTATGTTGGTGGGTGTGGGGAAGTTGGGCCGGGGGGGGGGGCCTGTTTCTGTGCAGTGTGACTCTGTGGCGATGCAGGGCGGGCGTGTGGTTGCCGGGGAGATGTGGACTGGTACCGGAGGT
>OY740789.1:78715857-78745857 GCA_963514005.1 Raja brachyura | reverse complement strand
GTTAACATTCTCTGCACTCATCCAGGATTAACACAATGTTTCTGCAGAGAGGGAATGTGTGTGTGTGTTGTTGGTGAAGGTGCATGTCCCAGAGTAACATATAACCATATAACAATTACAGCACGGAAACAGGCCTTCTCGGCCCTTCCAGTCCGTGCCGACCATTTATTTTCCCCTAGTCCCATCTACCTGCACTCAGACCATACCCCTCCATTCCCTTCCCGTCCATATACCTATCCACTTTACTTTTAAATGTTACAATCGATCCTGCCTCCACCACTTCTGCTGGAAGCTCATTCCACACAGCCACCACTCTCTGAGTAAAGAAGTTCCCCCTCATGTTACCCCTTAATTCTCGTGTCATGCCCTCTTGTTTGAATCTTCCCTACCCTCAATGGGAAAAGCAAAAGTAATGCCCCTGTCCCACTTAGGAAACCTGAACGGAAACTTCTGGAGACTTTGCGCCCCACCCAAGGTTTCCATGCGGTTCCCGGAGGTTTTTGTCCTCCGGCAACCACCTTCAACTAGTAGGTATGTTGCAAACCTTACATTGAGCAGCGCTGCAGTTCAGCCACTCCCCGTGTGCGCGACTTTGGCGCCTTTCAGAGGGGGGCGGGCTTAAAGTACCGTTTTTCCACAGGCAGGAAAAATCGATCAATGTCGGGCGATTTCGTTGCGGAAGAAAAATCGCTCCGACATTTCATGAATGAAGGAATTTTTAAATTACTCTAAATTATTTATTAACTAGAGTAATTTAAAAATCATCTTCAAAAGCCGTGAGCGCCGACAACCGGAAGGATTTTGCGTAGGGGAGAAAAAAAGGTAAATAGTTTATTTTTATATTAAAAGTTGGTTTTTCGGGAGGCTTTAATAATATTTTCATGTTGCGAAATGGGGTCCCAAAAAATGTATGAACAAACAATATTTTTCCTCCCGACTTCACCACTAACCGCAACGTTCCAATCCACCGCATTCCACTAAAACCCACTCGCTAGTTGATTTAAATGGCCATTAATTTACAGGATTCAAACACTAAATTCCTTCCATTTGGCCCAGAAATTCATGAAAATGAGATTTAGAAATTATGTTATATTGTGGATTATTGTGTGAATGTTATTTGGACACTTAGGCAATTTAAAAAAAGTTTATCTTTTCTTAAGAAATGGATAGATGTTTAGATCTACTCATTGAATTTTGTAATTAGCTACAATTAGATAACTAACTAATTATATGCTTTAATTTCAGGTCATCCAAGTAAGATTGTTTAATATTTGTTTCAGAATGCTTCAATCTATAATAACTGAAAATTTCATTGAGTTCTCTTAATTTTTAAGAAAGTTATGGGCTTTTAACTTTTCCAGATCACAGCTTTTGAGTTAAGTCAATTGAAAGGCAATGGGGAACAAGATGCTAATTTCTAAGTATGAAAATGGCCATAACTTTCTTAATACTGAAGATATGAAAGTAAATTAGGTGTCAAATTAAACTTCTTTTTATGCTTTATCGGATGGGATAAATTGCAGACTTGATTTTTTAAATCTCAAAATTTTGTAACATTGCTACAACTAGCATGGCAACCGGCTTCGACTAAAGAATTACCGGTTCTTAAAACGGAAACCACGTTCGACCATTAGGGAGACTGACAGAAACCTCCGGGAACCGCACGGAAACCTTGGGTGGGGCGCAAAGTCTTCCAGAGGTTTCCGTTCAGGTTTCCTAAGTGGGACAGGGGCTGTGGTGATCTCCCGCTGAGGCTGCCACCACCACTGGGGGGAGCCAACACAACACAACAACATCACAACACGTCATCCTCACCCTCACAGACTCACACACACACAGCACGGAAACAGGCCCCGCATACCGACCATCTACACCAGCCCCACCTGCCTGCATTTGGCCCATATCCCTCTAAATCTCCCCCTTCCACATCTTGTGTCCCCCAATTCCTTCCCTCCAGAGATGCTGCCTGTCCCGCTGAGTTACTCCAGCATTTTGTGTCTGTCTACCTGTCCACATGTTTTTTTTTTAATGTTGTTATAGTCCCAGCCTCAATTGCCTCTTCCAGCAGCTCGTTCCATACACCCGCCACCTTCTGTGTGAAAAAGTTGTCCTTCATGTTCCTATTAAATTTTTCCCCTCTCACCTTAAACCAAACGCCCCCTGGTTCTTGATTCCCCTGCTGTGGGTAAAATGCTCTGTCCATCTGTCCCAATCTATTCCACTCATGATTTTATACATCTCTACAAGATCACCCCTCAGCCTCAAGCTCTCCAAGGGGTTAAGGCCTCGCCTGCCCAGCCTCTCCCTATAGCTCAGGCCCTCGAGACCTGGCAACATCCTCATTAAATCTCCATGCACTCTGTCTGTGTGATTATCTCTACTTGGATAGGCAAATCAATTTGAAATATGTAGGAAGGAACTGCAGATGCTGGTTTACACCAAAGATAGACACAAAAAGCTGGAGTAACTCAGCGGGACGGGCAGCATCTCTAGAGAGAAGGAATGTGGACGATCAGCCATGATCACAGTGAATGGCCCCATTCCTTCAGGCTCGAAGGGCCGATGGGCCTACTTCTGCGTCCCTATTATCTATTGAGACCCTTCTTCAGACTGAGAGTCAGGGGAGCAGGAAACGAGAGGGTACAAAGAGCATGCAAGGTGTGAAAAGGACAGATCAAAGGAGACAATGATCAAGGAAATGGATCAATGTTAGCTGAGGGGAAGGTGACAATGAGTCACACAGTCAGTAAAATTAATCAGGACAGTGAAACTAGTTGGAGAACCGATGGAGAGGGAGGGAAAGCAAGGTTTACTTGAAGTTGGAGAAATCAATGTTCATACCGCTGGGGTGTGAGCTGCCCAAGCAAAATATGAGGTGCGGCTCCTCCAATGTGCGCTGGGCCTCACTCTGACAGTGGAGGAGGCCCAGGACAGAACGGTCAGTTTGGGAATGGGAGGGGGAGTTAAAGTGTCCAGCAACCTGGAGATCAGGTAGGTTTAGGCGGACTGAGCGGAGGTGGTCAGCAAAACCATCGCCCTGTCTGTGCTGGGACAGGCACATGGATTGGAAAGGTTTAGAGGGATATGGACCAAACGCAGGCAGGTGGGACTAGTGTAGATGGGGTGTGCTGGTCGGCGTGGGCAAGTTGGGCCGAAGGGCCCGTTTCCGTATTGTATGACTGACCAGGGCAGCACAGTGGCGCTGCGGGTAGAGTTGCTGCCTTACGGCGCCGGAGACCCGCGTTCAAGCCCGTGCTGTCTGTACGGAGTTTGCACGTTCTCCCGTGAACTGCGTGAGTTATATCCGAGATCTTCAGTTTCCTCCCACACTCCAAAGACGTTCAGGTTTGTAGCTTAATTGGCTCGGTAAATGTAAAAAATTGTCCCTAGTGTGTGTAGGGTAGTGTTAGTGTGCGGGGATCGCTGGTCGGTGCGGACCCGGTGGGCCGAAGGGCCTGTTTCCGCGCTGTATCTCCAAACTAAACTAAAGTAAGACTTTAGTATAAAGGGACTGCAGATGCTGGTTTAAACCGAAGATAGACACAAAAATGGTGGAGCAACTCAGCGGGACGGGCAGCGTCTCTGGAAGGAAGGAACAGGTGAGGTTTTGGGTCGAGACCCTTCGTCAGACTGATGTGAATAAGTGCACGGTCACCTGGGTATCGACATTCTGAAGGCCACACTGGTCACAGATGGAGATCAGCTCGTTGCTGCTCAGGAAGCTGTCCTTGGTGACTCCCAGCTCCTGAGACACCGCCCGCAGCCGCTCCTCCATCCACTGGGGGTCAGTACCGCACACACTCTGGGGGGCCGTCAGCTCGTCCGGGTTCCAGAGTCCCAGCTGACCTGGAATACAGTAGACAACCT
Source organism: Raja brachyura (assembly GCA_963514005.1). The sequence goes on along the minus strand of OY740789.1, from coordinate 78,741,990 downwards.
TAACACATAGGATGAGCGGGGATCTCATTGAAACATATAAGATCGTTAAGGGTTTGGAAACACTAGAGGCAGGAAACATGTTCCCGATGTTGGGGGAGTCCAGAACCAGGGGCCACAGTTTAGGAATATGGGGTTGGCCATTTAGAACGGAGACGAGGAAACACTTTTTCTCACAGAGAGTGGTGAGTCTGTGGAATTCTCCGCCTCAGAGGGCGGTGGAGGCAGGTTCTCTGGATGCTTTCAAGAGAGAGTTAGATAGGGCTCTTAAAGATAGCGGAGTCTTTAGGGGATATGGGGAGAAGGCAGGAACGGGGTACTGATTGGGGATGATCAGCCATGATCACATTGAATGGCGGTGCTGGCTCAAAGGGTCGAATGGCCTACTCCTGCACCTATTGTCCATTGTCTATTGAGAAAGCCAGAACAGGGTGCTGATTGTGGATGATCAGTCATGAATGGCAGTTACACAAAAAGCTGGAGAAACTCAGCGGGTGCAGCAGCATCTAAGGAGCGAAGGAGATAGGCGACGTTTCGGGTCGAGACCCTTCTTCAGACTGGTCAGCGATCAGGGAAACGAGAGATATAGACGGTGATGTGGAGAGATAAAGAACAATGAGTGAAAGATATGCAAAAAAGTATCGATGATAAAGGAAACAGGCCGTTGTAAGCTGTTTGTGGTGTGAATGGCGGTGCTGGCTCGAAGGACTGAATGGCCTACTCCTGCACCTATTGTCTATGTTTCTATATATCTATGTTAGTGCAAGGTAAAGCCAGCGGATAGGTACATAATAAGGGAACAGCGTTCAGGGCAAGGTAAAGTCCGATCACGGATAGTCCGAGCAGATATAGTTCTCAGCATTGTAGCGCATCAGTTCCACAGACAAAGTGCGATGTCCGCAGTGGAGTAGAGGTGAATCGTAAGGTACCCTAGCTTATGGAAGGGGCGTTCAGACACCTGATAGTGCTGGGGTTATCCTGCCTGTGGGAGACGTGTGTGTTGGTGGGGTCAGTGTTTGCAGAACAACAGATGTAGCTGCAGCCTCTTACCTTCAGCCTCATACTCATCCCCGTCAGTCGAGGTCTTCCAGCCCTAAACACAGAAACCAAACGAGAGTCAAGCAATCCGACCTGCCAAGTTTCGAGATACAGGGCGAAAATAGACCCTTCGGCCCACCGAGTCCGTGCCGACCAGCGATCCCCGCACGTTAAAGGGCCTGTCCCACTTGGGCCCTCATTTCTGCGACAGTCCGGTAGTGACGGTCGCGCGATGGTCCCGCGAGGGTCGCGCGCGTCATCATGCGCCCGCACAGCCGTCTGGATAGCGTGACGTCATTTGAAGATGGACACAAAATGCAGGAGTAACTCAGCGGGACCGGCAGCAGCTCTGGAGAGAAGGAGTGGGTGATGTTTTGTGTCGAGACCCTTCTTCAGTCAATAACAATAACATAATTCGCTGTCAATAATTTTACGGTTATTAAAGCGCCCATTCCTTCTCTCCAGAGATGCTGCTTGTCCCGCTGAGTTACTCCTGCATTTTGTGTCTCCCTTCAATTTTCTTGGCCCCGCACTGGGAGTGGGAGTGGGGGCGGATCCGGATCCGCAACGGCCGTGAGCCCCAGGCCGAGCTCGGCGATCGTTTGCCTGCTTCTGCTGCTGTTGGAGGTGAGACGTTGCGTCGCGCCAGGGTCTTGGGGCCTGTCCCACTTTGGCCGTCAGTTGCGCGACAGGCCGTTGGCGCGCGAAGATTTCGTTCGGGACGAAGTCCACACTCCTCCACGCCACTCCATGCGCCCGTCCCCGCGCCACCCACACGCTAGCAGGTCGCGTAAATCAACACTACCCTATACACACGTGGGACAATTTTACATTTTACACTTACACCAAGCCAATTAACCTACAAACCTGTGCGTCTTTGGAGTGTGGGAGGAAACCGAAGATCTCGGAGAAAACCCACGCGGCTGACAGGGAGAACGTACAAACTCCGTACAGGCAGCGACCCGTAGTCAGGATCGAACCCGTGTCTCTGGCGCTGTGAGGCAGCAACTCTACCGCTGCGACACCGTGCTGCCCATACACGGCACGTCAGCCACAAACACGTCTCGCACCTTACTGAAGTCTAGCACCTTTGACACATTGTTAGTGTGCTGTAGACATTGAAGAACATTTCTAAATATAATCGCAGAGAGGAATAAAATAGTCCATCTGCTCACATCATGGGTTGAGAAGCCGTCATTAATAACCTGTTAAACTGCAGTGATGTTTATTAACTGTTAAGTATTCAGACTCGCACGACACTTCAGCCCAGCTCCTCCATGCCGACTCATCTACATTAGTCCCACCTGCCCACGTTTGGCCCACATCCCTCGAACCCTTTCCCATCCATGTACCCGTCCAAATATCTTTTAAATGTTGTTATCGTCCCTGCCTCAACCAGCTCCTCTGGCAGCTCGTTCCATGCACCCACCACCCTCTGTGTGGAAATATTGCCGCTCACCTTAATCCCATGTCAATAAACAATAGACAATAGGTGCAGGAGGAGGCCATTCGGCCCTTCGAGCCAGCACCGCCATTCAATGTGATCATGGCTGATCATCCCCAATCAGTACCCCGTTCCTACCTTCTCCCCATATCCCCTGACTCGGCCATTTTTAAGAGCCCCATCTAGCTCCCTCTGGAAAACATCCAGAGAAACTTCCTCCGCCGCCCTCTGAGGCAGAGAATTCCACAGACTCACAACTCTGTGAGAAAAAGTGTTTCCTCATCTCCGTTCTAAATGGCTTACTCCTTATTCTTAAACCGTGGCCCCTGGTTCTGGACTCCCCCACCATCGGGAACATGTTTCCTGCCTCTAGTGTGTCCAAGCTCTTAACAATCTTATATGTTTCAATGAGATTCCCTCTCATCCTTCTAAACTCCAGAGTGTACATGCCCAGCCACTCCATTCTCTCAGCGTATGACAGTCCCGCCATCCCGGGAATTAATCTTGTAAACCTACGCTGCACTCCCTCAATAGCAAGAATGTCCTTCCTCAAATTAGGGGACCTCTGGTTCTCTGGTTCTTGATTCCCCTACCCTGCTGAAACAATCCTATTCCTCTCATGATTTTATACATCTCTATAAGATCACCTCTCAGCCTCCTGTGCTCCAAGGAATAGAGTCCCAGCCTGCCCAAACTCTCCCAACAGCTCAGGCCCTCGAGTGCTGGTACCATCCTTGTAAATCTTCTCTGCACCAGTCTGACCCACAGGTGATAGCCTCGGGATAGGTGCACTGACAAAGGCAGGCACTCAAAACTGTAAAAACCCCCTCTAGCCCCTCTCTGTCCCAACCCTCGAACCCATTTCCCCATCCCCTGCAGGTTCGCCTGTTCTTCTCCTCTTCCCATCTCATCCCAGGGTCCAACATCCCTCCCACCCATATCCCTCCCTCCAAGCCTCTTCCACTTATCACTTGCGAGGCTTTGTCCCGCCACAACAGGGTAGTCAGACCCGGGTTACACAAAAAGCTGGAGAAACTCAGCAGGTGCAGCAGCATCTAAGGAGTGAAGGAGATAGGCGACGTTTCGGGTCGAGACCCTTCAGACAGACCCGGGTGCTGTCTGTACGGAGTTTGCACGTTCTCCCCGTGACCTGCGTGGGTTTTCTCCGGGATCGTCGGTTTCCTCCCACACTCCAAAGACGTGCAGGTTTGCAGGTCAATTGGGATTGGTGTAAATGTAAATTGTCCCCAGTGTGTGTAGGGTAGTGTTACTGTGCGGAGAGGGCCGAATGGCCTGTTTCTGTGCTGTATCTGTAAACTAAACCTGTCTTTCTCAGTTCACCCCCCCCCCCACTCCATCAGTCTGAAGAAGGGTCCCAGCCCGAAGCTACAGCTAGCAGTCCGTCCATTCCCCCCACAGATGCTGCCTGACCCGCTGAGTTCCTCCAGCACTCGGGTGCTTTGACAAATCGAGGCGTCCATCCGATGTTGAGAATGATGTCGTTTCTGAGCAGAACATCTCGGTTTGATTGAGGCTCGACCCGGAACGTCACCCATTCCTTCCCTCCAGAGACGCTGCCCGTCCCGCTGAGTTACTCCAGCATTTTGTGTCTATCTTCGGTGTAAACCAGCATCTGCAGTTCCTTCCTACACATTCCTCATGTTATTTATACTGGTGATGGTGCTGCTTTGACAGAACAATATCACCGGAGTTTAGTATAGAGATACAGGGCGGAAACAGGCCCTTCGGCCCACCGGGTCCGTACCGACCAGCCATCCCCGCACATTCACACCATCCTACATACACTGGGGTCATTTTTCACATTTACCAAGCCAATTAACCCACAAACCTGTACGCCTTTGGAGTGTGGGAGGAAACCGAAGATCTCGGAGAAAACCCACGCGGGCCACGGGAGCACGTACAGACAAGCACCCGTAGTCGGGATCGAACCGCGGTCTCTGGCGCAGTGAGGCAGCAACTCTACCCCTGTGCCACACCGTAGGAGATAACTTGCATAGAAACATAGAAAATAGGTGCAGGAGTAGGCCATTCGGCCCTTCGAGCCTGCACCGCCATTCAATATGATCATGGCTGATCATCCAGCTCAGTATCCCGTACCTGCCTTCTCTCCATACCCTCTGATCCCTCTAGCCACAAGGGCCACATCTAACTCCCTCTTAAATATAGCCAATGAACTGGCCTCAACTACCCTCTGTGGCAGAGAGTTCCAGAGACCCACCACTCTCTGTGTGAAAAAAGTCTTTCTCATCTCGGTCCTAAAGGATTTCCCCCTTATCCTTAAGCTGTGACCCCCTGTCCTGGACCTCCCCAACATCGGGAACAATTATCCTGCATCTAGCCTGTCCAACCCCTTAAGAATTTTGTAAGTTTCTATAAGATCTCAATCTCCTAAATTCTACAGAGTATAAACCGAGTCTATCCAGTCTTTCTTCACAAGGCAGTCCTGACATCGCAGGAATCAGTCTGGTGAACCTTCTCTGTACCCCCTCTATGGCAATAATGTCCTTCCTCAGATTTGGAGACCAGAACTGTACGCAATACACCAGGTGTGGTCTCACCAAGACCCTGTACAACTGCAGTAGAACCTCCCTGCTCCTATACTCAAATGCTTGCATCCCTGACAGTGGCGTATATAATAATTCCCTGACCGTGGAATTATAGCCGTAATGTGCAGTGTCAATGGATGGGTGCTAATCTAAATGAAAATGGAAGGGGGGGTTTTTCATAGCTACAAGATTAAACACAGCGGTTTAAAGCTGACAGCAGCTGGTGGAGTATTTCAATTAACTCTCTGACTGAGCTCTAACCCAGAAAGCAATTTGAAAGCCATATAATTGGAGTCCTTGGAACCTCTCTGTACTAATCCACACAGTGTTTCATGATCAGGCCTTGTTAATTTCCTTTAGGAAAAGAAATTAGCTATGCTTCCTAACACAACGAGGAACTTCTATTTGTGAGCAATGTTTATCTCTTTTATGCAGAGAGTGGATAGAGAGCAAGTCGCCTGATGTGCGAGAAGGAACTGCAGGTGCTGGTTTCGACTGAGGATAAGACACAGAGTGCTGGAGTAACTCAGCGGGCCGGGCAGCACCTCTGGAGGGAAGGAATGGGTGGCGTTTCGGGTCGACACCTGTATTCAGGCCGAGAGTCAGGGGAGAGGGGGACACAGAGATATGGCAGGGGAAGGTGTGAAAAGGACATATCAAAGGGGCTGAAAGTGCAAGGGAGAGGTGGAGCTCGGCAAAAGAAATGAAGTGCAGCAAACCGCTTTGGCGGGGGAGAATGTTCTCCCGTTCCGACATCAGAGTTCCATCGTCCTGGGGAGAGGGCCTCAACATCGGGCGACAGCGAGGGGTTCGGGAGACGCCCCCCCTCGACCACGGGTGAGCAACAGAGGAGGACCACTGAATGGTGGTGCCTTCCCTCACAGTGGGGCAACTTTTTTTATTCGTATAGCTGTATGGCGACCACACATTTCACTGTACCAATTGGTACATGTGACAAATAATTGTCTCGTGTCCCTCTCTGGTTTGCAAGGCAGGCAAAGAAAGATGGTTTCTGGAATTATAACATTAAGCAGTACTTCAGCGCCACTTTGTGACCCACCTCCACTTCTAATCCGCAACCACAAAGCGTGAAATGCTTACAATGCAGGACTGGTTTGGATGAGCAGTTTTGCTTTATAGACAATAGACAATAGGTGCAGGAGTAGGCCATTCGGCCCCTTCGAGCCAGCACCGCCATTCAATGTGATCATGGCTGATCATCTCCAATCAGTACCCCGTTCCTGCCTTCTCCCCATATCCCCTGAGTCCGCTGTTTTTACGAGCCCTATCTTGAAAGTATCCAGAGAGGCAGAGAATTCCACAGACTCACCACTCTCTGTGAGAAAAAGTGTTTCCTCGTCTCCGTTCTAAATGGCCTACCCCTTATTCTTAAACTGTGGTTCTGGACTCCCCCAACATCGGGAACATGTTTCCTGCCTCTGGTGTGTCCAAGCCTTGAACAATCTTATATGTTTCAACGAGATTCCCTCTCATCCTTCTAAACTCCAGAGTGCACAAGCTCAGCTGCTCCATTCTCTCAGCATATGACAGTCCCGCCATCCCGGGAATTAACCTTGTAATTATGTTGAGGATGAGGTTCTCGCAAAGGATACGGTGGAATTTGGGAATGTGTCCACTGGGCAAGTGCAGCTATCGTTGGAATGATGGAACTTGCGGACATTTCTCATTTGCCAGCCCAGTCCAGCTGTGCCCCACAGCTGCAAGGCTGCCTGCCAATAGGAGACATGCAAGGGCGGCACAGTGGTGCAGCAGGTAGAACCTCCGCCTCACGGCACTAGAGACCCATGCTTCCATCCTGCCCTCCGCTGCTGCCCGTGTGGAGTTTGCACGTTCTCCCTGTGACCACTCCGGGTGCTCCGGTTGCCTCCCGCATCCCAAAGGCATATCTCCCGTTTCCCTTTCCTGTGAATACAGCCTGAAGAAGGGCCTCGACCCGAAACGTCACCCATTCCCTTCTCTCCAGAGATGCTGCCTGTCCCGCTGAGTTACTCCGGCATTTTGTGTCCATATGCACGATGGTGCGTTTAGTTTAGTTTGGAGATATAGCGTGGAAACTGGCCCTTCGGCCCACGCCAACCCACTACGCTACACACACTAGGGACAATTTTTTACATTTATACCCAGCCAATTCATCTACAAACCTGTAAGTCTTTGGAGAGTGGGAGGAAAGAGAAGATCTCGGAGAAAACCCACGCTGTTGTAGGGAGAACGTTGAACGGGTTAATTGGACCTCTGTAAATTGCCCTAGTGTGTGTGGACCAGGTGGGAAAGTGGATTAACATACAACCTAGTGAGAATGGGTGATCGAAGGCTGGCCTGGACTCGGTGGGCCGAAAGGCCTGTATCCATGCTATATCTTTCAATCAATCTACGGGGCATTCTATTCTTGAATTAAGAGCTTGGTTCTACCAAAGACAGACACAAAATGGTGGAGTTACTCAGTGGGACAGGCAGCGTCTCTGGAGAGAAGGAATGGGTGACGTTGTGGGTCGAGACCCTTCTTCTGACTAAAGGGCCTGTCCTACCAGCATCCGACTCCATGCGATGAACGCGATCAAACTAGAAGCGGGGGCCGCGCGGAGGTCGGGTGATCCCCTGTACAGGGCCGTTCCCACCAGCATGCGCCTGCATGCGGCAAGCGCAACCAAACCGGCAGCGAGGGCCGCGCGGAGGTCGGGTGAGTGGCGCAACGCGGCGCAAAGTGAGGCGAACTTGGAGCTAAGTCTTAAAGGTAAGTTCGCCAGGACAGAGAGGGACACACAGAGAGGGGCACACAGGCACACACACACACACAGAGGGCCACGGAGCCACACACATAGAGGGTCACGGAGGCACCTACAGAGAAGGTCACGGAGGCACGACGTCGAGACGGTGTGTCATGCGTCGAGGCGACTGCGAGCCGACAAGTGTTGCCGCGCGGAATTTTTGAACATAGTCAGTTTTTCGGAGCCCCGCACGATGTCGGGACGAACTCCGCACAATTCCGCACGGCTCCGGCGATCGAAGTGGGACCGGCCCCGCGATGCCGGACAGCTCAAGCGACCACGTTAGGTCGCGCTCATTGCATAGAGTTGCATGCTTGTAGGACAGGCCCTTAAGTCAGGGGAAGGGGACACTAGAGATATGGAAGGGTAATGTGTGAAAAGGACATATCAAAGCAGACAATGGTCAAGGAAATGTAGAATGGTTCATTGGGTTACCGGATGGATCGCATTCACGTTTCATCTCTCCAAGAAGCCTACTTGATATGCAGTGACTATTCTTACAGCAGAGTTATAATCGCCATGAGACAACCAAGCACCAAACTAAGGGCGACAGACTCCGTCCATGGCCACGACAGAAAGAGACGGTGGGTGGGCCATGGAGCGGCACGGTGGCGCAGCGGTAGAGTTGCCGCCTCACAGCGCCAGAGACCCAGGTTCGATCCGGACTACGGGTGCTGTCTGTGCAGAGTTTGTACGTTCTCCCCGTGACCTGCGCAGGTTTTCTCCGAGATCTCCGGTTTCCTCCCACACTCCAACGACGTACAGGTTTCAATCAAAATCAATCAATCAAACTTTATTGTCATTTAGAAATACATCGATATATGCAATTCCAAACGGAATTCCGTTGCATGTGGCTCCCCGTGCAACACGATAATAAACAGAAGAATAAAATGGATAAAACTGTAGCTCGGTTTGCTTGGTATACGTGTAAACCGTCCCGAATGTGTGTAGGATAGTGTTAATGTGCGGGGATAACTGGCCGGCACAAACTCAGTGGGCCGAAGGGCCTGTTTACACATCTCGAAACTAAACATGGATTTTCTAATCTAAATCCCACTCGGGTGTTCTCCGGGCGCTCCGGTTTCCTCCCACACTCCAAAGACATGGGGGTTTATAAGTTGTTCAAGAAGGAACTGCAGATGCTGGAGAATCGAGGGTTACACAAAAAGCTGGAGAAACTCAGCGGGTGCAGCAGCATCTAAGGAGCGAAGGAGATAGGCGACGTTTCGGTCGAGACCCTTCTTCAGCCCGGGGTTGATAAGTTAATTGCCTTCTGTGAAATGTCCTGAATGTGTAGGTAAGTGCTAGTATATGTGTGATTGTTGGTCAGCACGGGTTAGATGGGCCGAAGGCCTTGTTCCCACACTGTATCTCTAAATTAAATTCCTTTGCCAGGCAAAAGCCCGCTGCAATTTGAGGACAATATGGTAACTCTCACACAAAGAAAAAGACTTGTTTATAAATTATTAGATTTACTAAACGCAATCTATCAATTGACCATGCTGTGTGGGTTTGGAGCATGAAATTGTGAGGCAAGATTTTAAACAAGACAAGAGACATTTATTGTCACATGGTACAGTGAAATTTAGGGTCGCCACACAGCCATACGAATAAAAAGAGACCCGAACACGAGAGTCTTTAACATGAATATCCTCACACAGCGGAATCAAAGTTTCCCACTGAGAGGGAAGGCCCAAAGTTCAGTCCCGAAGTCCACAGGCCGCGCTGGGCGGAGATTCACGCTGGCGGCCCTCGGCAAAGGGATCCCAGGACTCCGCGATGTTGAAGTCAGCGCCACCACAGCTCCGCAAACCACAGCTCCCCGTGACACGGGCGTTGAAGCAGCCCGCCCAACACCCCAGAGCTTCAAACGGCGATCCAGGTAAGTAAGGCATCGCCCGTTACGCTCCCCGATGAATCCAGCTCTGCGCCCCCACTGCTGACGCTCTGGCCGGTCTCCGGCAGGAAAGGCCTCTCCAATCCAGTCAGTAGGCCGGGGGGGGGGGGGGGGGGCGAGGATGCCACTCGGAGAATAGTCCCATCCTCAACAGGAAGTGACTGGGAAACGGTTTCCCCCTTACCCTCCCCCCCACAGAAATACTAAAAAAAACCTCCACAACATACTTTTTATGACTAAAAATTAAAAAAAAGATGAAGACTGTTGCCATCATGCGGCACCCCTAGTGGTTATAACCCATTTACACTTATTTTCATGCTTCCCAATAACTTGCCTTTTGTTTTAAATCTAAATTGGTTAACCGTTGTCGGACTAATTCCACAATTTCACTGAATTATTATCTATTTCCATCAGTTTTCTTACTTCCGCATCCTCCCTATCTCTGTCTGAAGAAGGGTCTCGACCCGAAACGTCGCCTATCTCCTTCGCTCCTTAGATGCTGCTGCACCCGCTGAGTTTCTCCAGCTTTTTGTGTAATCCTCCCTATCTCTGCCCATTACTTGGATATTTATCTTGGAGAACTTGGAGAATTATTACTTGGAGAATTTTGTGTAACCCTCGATTCTCCAGCATCTGCAGTTCCTTCTTTAACACTTGGATATTTATATTCTGCCCTCTGGAGCGAGTCGAGATGTAATTGTCCCGTCACTGGTTCTTGCTTTCTGTTAACCAGAGATCATCGAGCGGAGCCCGCTCCATGATCTTTGCCGCTCCCCACCTCTGAAATCCCCTCCGAAGACGTCGCCCCCCTCTCTGTCCCTCCGACAAAGCTCTCCCACCTGCTCACACTTCCTGGCCTTCTGGGTTAACATCTGCATCATGTTTTTTGTGTGCGGTGAGGTTCCCGTGCTACACAAATAAAACCCAGCATTGCCTTTCCAACAGCATTGCAACCGCGTGCCATTTATACGTGGAGGCACGAGGTGCTGGAATCGAGAACAACACACAGAGGGCACGCAGCCTTCTCTCCAGAGATGCCGCCTGCCCCGCTGAGTCACTCCAGCATTTTGCGTCTCTATCTGCAGAGAACTTCTTCAGACCCAAAAAGTGTCACATGTTCACGTGGCTGCCTGTCGCGATGAGACTGCGGCATTTTGGACCTATCTTCAGTGTAAACCGACATTTGCAGTTCCTTCCTGCACAAGTTCTCCAGAGATGCTGCCTGAGCTACCCGAGTCCCTCCAGCATTTTGTGTCCTCTTTAAAACACACCGTGCAAGAATAAGTTGGCGTTTGAATGCTGATGGTGTGCGGGGCTGGCGGAGGGAAGAGGATGAAGGAGGGAAGGAATGGGCGACGTTTCGGGTTGAGACGTCTCCCATTCCTTCTCTCCAGAGATGCTGCCTCACCCGCTGAGTTTCTCCAGCATTTTGTGTCTACCTTCGATTTAAACCAGCATCTGCAGTTCTTCCTTACACCAGGGGATGAAGGATTCAGTGTATGGTGTGTGACATTCACCATCCACGTGATACTGACTGACTGACTGACACACGCGCACACGCACACACTTTAGTATTCTGCACCATGTCTCCAGCACCAGAACAAACGCACACACAATCAGAGACACACACAAAAAGCTCGAGGAACTCAGCGGGACCGGCAGCATCTCTGGAGAAAAGGAATGGGTGACGTTTCGAGCCGAGACCCTTCTTCAGGCTGAGAGACGGGGGAGAGTCGGACTCTCCAAGCCACATGGAGGACTCTCTCGAACTTCTACAGGTGCACAGTAGAGAGCATGCTGACCGGTTACATCGAGGCTTGGTTCGGCAACTTGAGCGCCCTGGAGCAGAAGAGACTGCAGAAAGTTGTGACCACTGCCCAGTCCATCATCGGCTCTGACCTCCCTACCATTGAGGGGATTTATCGCAGTCGCTGCCTCAAAAAGGCTGGCAGCATCATCAAGGACCCACACCATCCTGGCTACTCACTCATCTCCCCACTACCTTCAGGTAGAAGGTACAGGAGCCTGAAGACTGCAACATCCAGGTTCAGGAATAGCTACTTCCCCACAGCAATCAGGCTATTAAACTCAACTCAAACAAAACTCTGAACTTTAATAGCCTATTGCACTTTATCTGATTATTTATGTGTGTATATACATATTCAATGGGATGTGGTCACACTGATCTGTTGTGTATTCATGCCTACAGTATTTTCAAAGTCTACAGAGAGATTTGGGCCATTTGGAAGAGTGGGCTGAAAGATGGCAGATGGAGTTTAATGCTGATAAGTGTGAGGTGCTACATCTTGGCAGGACAAATCAAAATAGGACGTACATGGTAAATGGTAGGGAATTGAGGAATGCTGTGGAACAGAGAGATCTAGGAATAACTGTGCATAGTTCCCTGAAGGTGGAATCGCATGTAGATAGGGTGGTGAAGAAAGCTTTTGGTGTGCTGGCCTTTATAGATCAGAGCATTGAATATAGAAGTAGGGAAGTAATGTTAAAATTGTACAAGGCATTGGTAAGACCAATTCTGGAGTATGGTGTACAATTTTGGTCGCCTAATTATAGGAAGGATGTCAACAAAATAGAGAGAGTACAGAGGAGATTTACTAGAATGTTGCCTGGGTTCCAGCAACTAAGTTACAGAGAAAGGTTGAACAAGTTAGGTCTTTATTCTTTGGAGCGCAGAAGGTTAAGGGGGGACTTGATTGAGGTCTTTAAAATGATGAAAGGGATAGATAGAGTTGACATGGATAAGCTTTTCCCATTGAGGGCAGGAAAGATTCAAACAAGAGGGCATGACATGAGAATTAAGGGACATAGGTTTAGGGGTAACATGAGGGGTAACTTCTTTACTCAGAGAGTGGTGGCTGTATGGAATGATCTTCCTGCAGAAGTGGTGGAGGCAGGATCGATTTTAACATTTAAAAGTAAAGTGGATAGGTATATGGACGGGAAGGGAATGGAGGGGTATGGTCTGAGTGCAGGTAGATGGGACTAGGGGAAAAATAAATGGTCGGCACGGACTGGAAGGGCCGAGAGGGCCTGTTTCCGTGCTGTAATTGTTATATGGTTATATGGTTAATATTCTGTTGGTCTGAAGCAAAGCAAGAATTTAATTGTCCTGTCTGGGACACATGACAATAAACTCTCTTGAATCTTGAAAGGGAAATGAGAGATATAGACGTGATGTCGAGAGATATAGAACAAATGAATGAAAGATACGCAAAAAAGTAACAATGATAAAGGAAACAGGCCATTGTTAGCCAGAGCTAGGTTAAAATGAGACTCACCAAGACGACTGAAGCTGGTACGACTCGGGTGGGGGAGGGATGGAGAGAGAGGGGGGATGCAAGGGTTACTTGAAGTTGGAGAAATCAATATTCATGCCGCTGCCCAAGCTTCACCATCTGCTTCATAGAAGCAGGCCTTCATTTACAAGTCAGGGATAACAAATAATAGTTACTAAAGGCTAGCTTTTGTCAGCAGCTCATTAACATCACACTGCACTAACAAAGGGCCGTGCATGCAGCAAATCCCACCACGGCCAGAGCAGTGCTGAACTACTATCTACCTCATTGGTGACCCTCGGACTGTGTTTCATCGGACTTTAAACATAGAAACATAGAAATTAGGTGCAGGAGTAGGCCATTCGGCCCTTCGAGCCTGCACTGCCATTCAATATGATCATGGCTGATCATCCAACTCAGTATCCCGTACCTGCCTTCTCTCCATACCTCCTGATCCCTTTAGCCACAAGGGCCATATCTAACTCCCTCTTAAATATAGCCAATGAACTGGCCTCAACTACCCTCTGTGGCAGAGAGTTCCAGAGACCCACCACTCTCTGTGTGAAAAAATTCCTTCTCATCTCGGTCCGAAAGGATTTCCCCCTTATCCTTAAGCTGTGACCCCTTGTCCTGGACCTCCCCAACATCGGGCACAATTTACTGGCTTTACCTTGCACTGAACGATATTCCCTTATCATGTATCTGCACACTGTGAATGGCTCGATTGTAATCACGTATGGTCTTTCCGCTGACTGGTTAGCACGCAACAACAGCTTTTCACTGTACCTCGGCACACGTGACAATGAACGGAACTGAAACTGAACTAAACACTTCCATTGTCGGGAGATATGGAAAGAAACTATACAGCCTTGAAGCCTTTCATTTTGTAAACGTTGGTTACTGCAGATCTACACTTCTTGAATCTGTGATAAACTGTCCCACTTTCCCAAGTTATTCGCAAACTCTCCAGAGTTTTCCCCTTGATTCAAACTCGCAGAATGTTCGTAACGGAGTCCGTAGATATATGTCATAGCGGCTCGTTATGCCAGCCAGAGGTACTTGGGCTATCTGGTTTTTTCCCCGCCTGATAAAAACGCCTGAAAAGAAATAGTTGGGAAGATGCCCCAAGTACCTCCGGCTGGCATAACCATATAACAATTACAGCACGGAAACAGGCCTTCCCGACCCTTGCAGTCCGTGCCGACCATTTATTTTCCCCTAGTCCCATCTACCTGCACTCAGACCATACCCCTCCATTCCCTTCCCGTCCATATACCTATCCACTTTACTTTTAAATGTTAAAATCGATCCTGCCTCCACCACTTCTGCTGGAAGATCATTCCACACAGCCACCACTCTCTGAGTAAAGAAGTTCCCCCTCATGTTACTCCTAAACTTCTGTCCCTTAATTCTCATGTCGTGCCCTCTTGTTTGAATCTTCCCTACCCTCAATGGGAAAAGCTTATCCACGTCAACTCTGTCTATCCCTTTCATCATTGTAAAGACCTCAATCAAGTCCCGCTCAATCACATAACGAGCCGCTACGATATATCCACGGCCTTCTACGGACCCGAATCAAGGGGAAAACTGGGGAGAAATCGTGAATAACTCGGGAAAATTCGTGAATAACTCGGGAAAGTGGGACAGGTCCTTTAGGAATGTAGCAATACGAAAAGAACTTACAAAACATGATTAGTAAATTTGCAGATGACACTATAAAGTAGGTGGCATTGTAGATAGTGAATGCCAGAGTAACTCAGAGGGTCGGACAGTATCTCTGGAGAAAAGGAATAGGTGACGTTCTGGTTCGTGACCCTTCTTCAGACTATTCCTTCTCTCCAGAGATGCTGTCTGACCCGCTGAGGCATTCCAGTTTTTTGTGTCTCTCTTCGGTTTAAACCAGCATCTGCAGATGGTGAAGATGGTGAAGATGGTCGGCAAAAATTACACCAGGTTCTTGATCGGTTGGGCAAGTGGGCTGAGGAATGGCAGATGGAGTTTAATGCAGATGAGTGTGAGGTGTTGCATTTCGGGAGGTCAAACCAAGGCAGGACCATCACTGTGAATAGCAGAACTCTGGGGAGTGTTGTAGAACAGAGGGATCTAGGAGTGCAGGTCCTGAAAGTGGCATCACAGATACAGTAGATAGGGGGGTGTTGAGTTTTGGTCACCTTGCCACAGGAGGGAAGCTGCTAATCTGAAAAGAGTGCAGAGAAGATTTACAAGGACTAGAGGGTCTGAGCGACAGGGAGAACTTTGGGCAGGCGAGGACTTTATTCCTTGGAGCACAGGAGGATGCGGGGTGATCTTATAGAGATGTATAAAATCACGATTCAAAAGATCGGGTACAGTCCCGTACCCGGAGTCGGTGAATCGAGGACCAGGGGACAAAGGTTTAAGGTGAAGGGGAAAAGATTTCACACATAGGGTGGTGGGAGTGTAGAGAAAGCTGCCAGAGCAGGTGGTTGAGGCTGGGACTATCCCAACATTTAAGAAACAGTTAGACAGGTACATGGATAGGACAGGTTTGGAGGGATAGGGACCAAACGCAGGCAGGTGGGACTAGTGTAGCTAGTCGGTGTGGGCAAGTTGGGCTGAAGGGCCCGTTTCCACTCTTGCATCGCTCCATGAAAGGCGTTAAATGGATGTGAAAACCCTGAGCCGTGTCTGTGGGGAAATTCCATGAGACTCATCCCCTGCCCAACCCACAATTCCGCAACTTCTCTTCAGCTGCAAACCCAGTCACAAGTTCACAAATTGTCAAACCAGGCTCGCAAATGCTTTAGAAACCAGAAAAGCAGTATTCCCCGCATATTCAGATGGGCATTGAAGAGATATTTAGTGATATGGATCGGCACACTGACCCGACAGTAGAGTTGTTGCCTCACAGCTCCACAGACTCGGGTTCAAGTCAAGCCAAGTCTAGAGAGTATATTGTCATGTGTCCCAGATCGGACAATGACATTCTTGCTTGCTGCAGCACAACAGAGTATAGTTGGGATAAATACGGAACAGATCAGTGTGTCCATGTAGCATTGACCATATATATATATATATATATATATATATATATATATATATATATATATATATATATATATATATATATATATACATACACATAAATACACAGATAAACAGATATCTCTTCAGGGTTCATCTAAAAACGCGGTGAATACTGATTTTCTGGTTTCTAAAGTATTTGCGAGTGTAGTTTGACTGTTATAGTTCAGAGTTTGTTCAATCCTGACAACGGGTGCTGTCTGTACGGAGTTTGTACGTTCTCCCCGTGACCGCGTGGGCTTTCTCCGGGTGCTCCGGTTTCCTCCCACGCTCCAAAGTTGTACAGGTTTGCAGGTTAATTGGCTTGGTACACTAGCAAAATGTAAAATAGCCCATGGTTTGCGTAGGATGGTGTTAATGTGTGGGGATCGCTGGTTGGTGCGGACCCAGCTTGATCCGCGCTGTATCACTAAGCTAATAAATATAAGACTGAAAATGTGGTTGAGACACAAAAGGGAAAGAGTCCCACCTCAATGCCATCTCCAGGCGGAGGTTGCTCGGGCTGCCTCCCATCAGAGGTCACCGTCCCCGTCACCGTCACCTCCTCCAGCGAACCCTGGAACTCCGGCACTGTCCTACGTCCGTAACGCTTCCCATCCTTGACGTATTTGGGCTGCACCTCGGTGGAGTCTGCAAGTACAGCGCTCACTGTGAACGGCTGTAATATCCCACACCCAAGAAACACACTCCCACACACACACACACAGAGGGACTTCCTCTATCCATCTATACATAACTGTACATTACAAAAAAACAGCAATAAGAATTATCAATAACGTTGGATATCTTGAACATACCAATGAATTATTCTTAAAGTCACGTACACTGAAGTTCACCGATCTGGTTACATGTAAGACCGCACAAATCATGTACAAAGCAAGCAATATACAAAAAACATTCATGGAAAGATAGGGTGGGTAAAATTTGAGAGGGGAACATTATTAAAAAAAACTAAATGTCAGAACAATTAAAAGTATGTGCCCAGCAATCTGTGGGGTGAATTTGTGTGGAATGTTCTGGAACAGGAGATAAAACATAATTCAGTTTAAAAAGATGTACAAAAACACTTTTTTTTTTAAAAGGATATTGGGATGAGGATGGGCGATTGTGAGCGGGATATTTGTTATACTGGTTGTATTGGGAAGGGTGATTATAGGGTGATGGGTTGTATATATGACGTAGAGATACTGTATAGTATATGAGGGGGGGTTTTTTGTATGGCTTTGTAAGTATTTGATTAGTGTATAAATGTAAATAATTTGGTGTGCATATAGCTGCTGGTGTACATATGGTGTACATATAGCTACTGGTGTACATACGGTGTACATATAGCTACTGGTATACATATGGTGTACATATTGCTACTGGTGTACATACGGTGTACATATAGCTGCTAAATTTGTATAAGATAATTATAAGCAGTTGAATAAGGGGTGGGAATTAATAAGTGTTGGCTTTTTCCTGCTCCTTTTCGGACACATACGATTTCATTTATTTATCGATATGATTTATGACACTTTATAAATATTCTCGTTTTGTTTTTTTGTATGCTGCTTCACACTTGCTTTTTATTATTTTCTGCTCGAAACAGAGAATTAAAAAAATAAATAAATAGATGGATAGATAGATAAATTAATAACTGGAACTCCGATCTTGTGCTCTTCCTGTTTGCGCGGCCGTTCTTTTTGCGCAAATACGGTACACGACAGCGCTACGGTTTGTCGGCAGCTCACTCGCCGTTCTCCTGTGCTGCGAGTGCACCAAGTAGCGTTCCAATCGGTGCTATATTGTAAAAGTTAGCGAGCTTTAAAACCGCGTGTGCGCAGATGGACCTCCCCTCCTGCCAGTCAGCACCGTGTGGATTGGTCTTTTCTCCTGTCACTCTGCGGGACGGTCCACCCCTTCCTGCACCATCACATCTTTACTGGAGCTGAGGGAGGTTGGCGGAGGTTTCCAACCGAACACAATTTTCGGAGGGATCTGAAGCAGCCCAGCCCGGCCCGGCCCAGGAAATGTTGCCAAATTGAAAGCGGAGAATCTGATCCCGGCGAGTGAGAACATCCAGCGACTGCGCGAGTCCCCATCGCAGCGTCAACTCCAGCCCCTTCCCGTCTTGTTCCCCTCGCTGCCTCCTGCCCCCTCCCCCATGATACCCCTCACCCCCACAACCCCGACTTTTCTCCGAGCTCTCTCACCCCCCCGCCCTCCCCCACAACCATCCCCCACCCCCACCCCTCCTCCCCGCACACACATCTCCCTCACTCCCACACCCCCCCTGACCCCACACCCCTCCCCGCCCACACACCCCTCCCCCCACAACCCCCCTCCCACACACACCCCCACAACCCCACACTCACACCCCTCCCCTGCCCACAAACCCCTCCCCCCGCACTCACACCCCTCCCCCGGCCCACACACCCTTCCCCCCACAACCCCCCTCCCACACACACACCCCACCCCCCACACCCCCCCGAACCCACACCCCTCCCCCCGCACTCACACCCCTCCCCCCACAACCCCCCTCCCACACACACACCCCTCCCCCCACAACCCCCCTCCCCCCACAACCCTCCCACACACACCCCCTCCCCCCACAACACCCCCTACCACCCCGCCCCACAACCATACCACCGCCCACACCCCCCTCCCCCACGCCCCCCCTCCCCTACAACACCACTGCCCCCAACCCTCCCCCACAACCCTCCCCCGCCCACACACCCCCTTCCGTCCCGCCCACACCTCCCCTCCCGCCCACACCTCCCCTCCCCCACAACCCCCCTCCCCAATCCCACATCCCCCCTCCCCCCCTCCGGCCCTGCGTTGGAGAACCAGGCCTCCCGTGTGACTGTGCCCCAATGCGTCCCACTTAGTCTAGTCGATCTTTAATAGCCGTGCACATTCAAACATTCAAACAGCACGACTACAGAGGAAGGAAGGAAGATGATATGATCTAATATATTGCAAAAATGCAGCTTCCTCACGAAAAAGGAACAGCCCCGAGGTGCAAATAAATTAGCAAAAACAGAGCGTGCCAAAAGCAAGTTACTATGTTCTGGAGTGACTCAGCGAGTCAGGCAGCATCTCTGGGGAACATGGATAGGTGACGTTTCAGATTGGGACCGTTTTTCAATCCAAAGAAGGGTCCCAACCCGAAACGTCACCTTTCAATGTTCTCCGAGATGCTGCCTGACCTCCTGAATTAATTTTCACCCGTCCTTAAAACATCTTCCTTAAACATTACAATTAATTTTAAAACTGATTCAGAAAACATCACCATGATTATAATTCTCTATTCTGTAGAATTCTTTGCCACAGACGGCTGTGGAGGCCAAGACATTGGGTATTTTTAAGGTGGAGATTTGTAGATTTTTGATTAGTACGGGTGTCAGGGGTTAGGGGGAGAAGGCAGGAGAATGGGGTTGAGATGGAGAGATAGATCAGCCATGATTGAATGGCAGAGTAGACTCAGTGGGCCGAATGGCCTCATTCTGCTCCCATCACTTATGGCCAGAACGCAGCCCAGACCATCACACAACCCAACCTCCCTTCCATTGACTCCATCTACACCTCACGCTGCCTCGGCAAGGCCAGCAGCATAATCAAGGACAAGTCGCACCCCGGCCACTCCCTCTTCTCCCCTCTCCCATCAGGCAAACGGTATAGAAGTGTGAAAACGCACACCTCCAGATTCAGGGACAGTTTCTTCCCAGCTGTTATCAGGCAACTGAATCATCCTACCACAGCCAGAGAGCAGAGCTGAACTACTATCTACCTCACTGGTGACCCTCAGACTATCTTGGAGCGGACTTTGCTGGCTTTTCCTTGCGCTGAACGTTATTCCCTTATCACGTATCGGTACACTGTAAATGGCTCGATTATAATCATGTATTGTCTTTCCACAGACTGGTTAGCACACAACAACAGCTTTCCACTGTACCTCGGTACACGTGACAATAAACTAAACTGATCTTATGAACTATTTAACATTAATTAGAAACATAGACAATAGGTGCAGGAGGAGGCCATTCTGCCCTTCAAGCCAGCACCGCCATTCATCGTGATCATGGCTGATCATCCAAAATCAGTGCCCTTTTCCTGCTTGATTCCATTAGCCCTAAGCACTAAATCTAACTCTTTGAAAACGTCCAGGGAATTGGCCTCCACTGCCTTCTGTGGCAGAGAATTCCACAGATTCACAACTCTCTGGATGAAGCAGTTTTTCATCTCAGTCCTAAATGGCCTACCTCTTATTCTTAAACTGTGACCCCTGATTCTCGACTCCCCCAACATGGGGAACATTTTTCCTGCATCTAGCCTGTCCAATCCCTTAAGAATTTTATATGTTTCTATAAGATCCCCCCCTCATCCTTCTAAACTCCATTTAATACAAGCCCAGTTGATCCATTCTTTCATCATATGTCAGTCCTGCCATCCCGGGAATTAACCTGGTGAACCTACGCTGCACTCCCTCAATAGCAAGAATGCCCTTCCTCAAATTAGGAGACCAAAATTGCACACAAAACTCCAGATGCAGTCTCACCTGGGCCCTGTAGAACTGCAGTAGGACCTCCTTGCTCCTGAACTCAAATCCTTTTGCAATGAAGGCCAACATGCCATTCTCTTTCTTCATTGCCTGCTGTACCTGCATGCTTACTTTCAGTGACTGATGGACAAGCACACCCAGGTCTCGTTGCACCTCCCCTTTTCCTAATCTGACACCATTTAGATAATAATCTGCCTTCCTGTTCTTGCCATCAAAGTGGATAACCTCACATTTATCCACATTATACTGCATCTGCCATGCATCTGCCCACTAACCCAACCTATCCAAGTCACCCTGCAGCCTCATAGCATTCTCATCGCAACTCACACTGCCACCCAGCTTTGTCTCATCTGCAAACTTGGAGATGTCACATTTAATTCCCTTGTCTAAATCGTTAATATGTAAATAACTGGGGTCCCAGCACTGAGCCTTGCGGCACCCCACTAGTCACTGTCTGCCATTCTGAAAAGGACCCGTTAATTCCTACTCTTTGCTTCCTGTCTGCCAACCAGTTCTCTATCCATGTAACTACCCTACCCCCAATACCATGTGCTCTAATTTTGCACACCAATCTCTTGCGTGGGACCTTGTCAAAGGCTTTTTGAGAGTCCAGATACATCACATCCACTGGCTCTCCCATATCCATGCTACTTGTTACATCCTCAAAAAATTCCAGAAGATTAGTCCAGTATGATTTCTCTTTCATAAATTCTTGCTGACTTTGACCGATCCTGTCACTGCTTTCCAAATGCGCTGCTATAACATATTTAATAATCAACTCAACTATCTTCCCCACTACCGATGTAAGGCTAACAGGTCTCTAATTCCTTGTTTTCTATCTCCCTCCTTTCTTAAAAAGTGGAGTTACATTGGCTACCCTCCAGTCCACAGGAGCTGATCCCGAGTCTATGGAACATTGGAAAATGATCACCAACGCATCCACGATTTCTAGGGCCACCTCCTTGAGTACTCTGCGATGCAGACCATCAGGCGCTGGGGATTTATCTGCCTTCAGTCCCAGCAGTTTACCTAACACAATTTCCTGACTAATGTGGATTCCCTTCAGTTCCTCCCTCTCACTAGATCCTTGGTCCCCTAGTATTTCTGGGAGATTGGTTCTGTCTTCACTAAGTAGGACTCAATCAAAGTACTCATTTTACTGTTCTGCCATTTCCTGGTTTCCCCATTATAAATTCACCTGTCTCTGATTGTAAGGGACCTACATTTGTCTTCACTAATCTTTTCCTTTTTACATATCTAAAGAAGCTTTTAGAGTCCGTTTTTATATTCCCCGCAAGCTTTCTTTCAAGCTCTATTTTGCCATCGTAATGAACCCCTTTGTTCTCCTCTGTTGTTCTCTTCTAAATTTCTCCCAGTCCTCCGGTGTGCTGCTTCCTCTGGCCAATTTATATATGCCTCTTATTTGGATTCAATACTATCCTTGATTTCCCTCGTTAGCCTCGTGAGCCGCCTTCCCCATTTTTTTTTTTTTGAAAGGCAAACGCCTTGTTTGTCTAATTTGGGTGCATACACATGCTTCTCCAGAACATATCTTTATTTCCTCTTAATTAAAAGATTCAGGCAAGGTTGGGTTTGAAAAGCCTTTGGGTTCCCTAGCCACTGAGGAAAAGGTGCAGCTTGATGTCAATAAAGGTATTTTTAGTCGGATTACGCACTGATCGAATCCCCTGCTGCTTCTGGTAACAACTGCGGCAGGTTCTCTGCAACCCAGCCTGCAAATGCACAGCCCGGGCATCGCAGCGAATTGTGGACGCAGCCCAGGGCCATCACACAAACCAACCCTCCCTCCCATTAACTCCATTTACACCTCACGCTGCCTCGACCTTGGCAATGCCAGCAGCATCATCAAGGACCAGTCGCACCCCGGCCACTCCCTCTTCTCCCCTCTCCCATCGGGCAAAAGGTACAGAAGCGTGAAAACGCACGCACGCACACCTCCAGATTCAGTTATTCAAGAGGGAACTGCAGATGCCGGAAAATCGAAGGTAGACGAAAGGTACCATCGATTTTCCAGCATCTGCAGTTCCCTTTTAAAGTCCAGAATTTTTGTCTACCTCCAGACTCAGGAACAGTTTCTCCCCAGCTGTTATCAGGCAACTGAATCATCCTACCACAACCAGAGAGCAGCGCTGAACTATCCACCTCATTGGAGTCCCTCGGACTATCTTTGATTGGACTTCAGTAGCTTTATCTTGCACTAAACGTTATTGTTTTATCATGTATCTGTACACTGTGAATGGCTCGATTGTAATCATGTATTGTCTTTCCACAGACTGGTTAGCACGCAACAAAACACTATCCCTCGGTGGGTATGTGTGACAATAAACTGAACTCAACTATACTAAACTAAACAGCTAAACCAGTTGCTGCAACATTTCTCTGAACTCTAACCAGCCTCGATTATAGAAATGACTCAGAATGTTCACTTGTGTAATATTTTCAGTTAGCAGGAACCGCACCCCTTGGCCAGTGGTCACGTTGGCTCAGTTTTTAAGTGTTTCAGAAGGGACTGCAGATGCTGGAAAATCGAAGGTAGACAAAAGTGCTGGAGAAACTCAGCGGGTGCAGCAGCATCTATGGAGCGAAGGAGATATTTTGGGCATGAAACGTTGCCTATTTCCTTCATCGACTGGGAATCAGAGAGGAGGTTGGGGGGGGGGGGAACGGTGACTGTGGCGTATGACGGACAAAGGGCCCGGTGAGGGTGACGGGGGGGGGGGGGGGGGGGGGTCTTACCTAAGATAGACGCAAAATGCTGGAGTAACTCAACGGGGCAGGCAGCATCTCTGGAGAGAAGGAACGGGTGGCGTTTTGGATCAAGACCCTTCGTCATCAGCCATGATCGTATTGAATGGCGGTGCAGGCTCGAAATGCCGAATGGCCTACTCCTGCACCTATTGTCTATGTTTCTATGTTCAGACTGGTTAGGGATCAGGGAAACGAGAGATATAGGCGAGATAAAGAGCAATGAGCGAAAGATATGCAAAAAAATACCGTTGATAAAGAAAACATGCCATTGTAAGCTGTTTGTAGTGTGAAAATGAGAGGCTTGTGTGACTTGGGTGGGGTGGGGGGAGGGGGATAGAGAGAGAGAGAGGGAAAGCCGGGGCTACCTGAAGTGAGAGAAATTAATATTCATACCACTGGGCAGTAAGCTAGCCAAGCGATGCTGTTCCTCCAATTTGCGTTTAGCCTCACTCTACCAATAGCGGAGACCTAGGACAGAAAGGTCTGTTTGTGAATGGGAAGGAGAATTAAAGTGTCCGGCAACCGGGAGATCAGGTAGGTTCAGGCGGGCTGAGCGAAGGTGTTCCACAAAACAATCACCCAGTCTGCGTTTGGTCTTGCCGATGTATAAGAGTCCACATCTTGAACAACGGATACAGTAGATAAAGGTTGGAGGAGGTGCAAGTGAACCTCTACTTAACCTGAAGGGATTGTCGGGGTCCATGGACAGAGTCGAAGGGGGAGGTATAGGGACAGGACTGTCTTATGAACAAAGACTGCATAGACTCGGTTTCTACTCTCTAGAATTTAGGAGATTGAGAGGGGATCTTATAGAAACTTACAAGATTCTTAAGGGGTTGGACAGGCTAGATGCAGGAAGATTGTTCCCGATGTTGGGGAGGTCCAGGACAAGGGGTCACAGCTTAAGGATAAGGGGGAAATCCTTTAGGACCGGGATGAGAAGGACTTTTTTCACACAGAGAGTGGTGGGTCTCTAGAACTCTCTGCCACAGAGGGTAGTTGAGGCCAGCTCATTGGCTATATTTAAGAGGGAGTCTGATGTGGCCCTTGTGGCTAAGGGGATCAGGGGGTATGGAGAGAAGGCAGGTACGGGATACAATCGCTCCACACTCTTCAATCTCTATTCCTACAGCAACATTTCCTACACTAAACGTTATTCCCTCATCGTGTATCTATACACTGTGAATGGCTCGATTGTGATCATGTGTTGTCTTTCCGCTGACTGGTTAGCATGCAACAAAAAGCTTTGCACTGTACCTTGGTACACGTGACAATAAACTGAACTGGGTGAAGTGAATGCTCACTCTCTTTGTCCCAGGGTAGAGGATTCTGAAAACTAGAGGGCGCAGGCTTGAGGTGAGAGGGGAGAAATTTAAGAGTGACCTTGGGGACAACTGTTTCACTCAGAGTGTGGTCTGTATCTGGAATGAGTTGCTAGAATTCCCACGGTACGAGTTCATTTCAAGAGCTCTCCCGAGTTTAAAAAAAAAACAAACTCGTGGTAAGCACGGAGAATGAACGTAGCGGGTACGTCGGAGCTCGGGGACGTCTCTTAGCGGCTCGTAACGCTAACGGCAGGTACTCGGGAAGACCCGCTAACGGCAGGCAAGCTCGGGATCACTCGTGAAGATTTTTCAACACGTTGAAAAATGTCCATGAGAGCCCCGAGTGGCCATTACCGTAAATCAGGGCAAACTCAGGGAGAGCTCTTGGAAAACTCGTACAGTGGGACAGGGCTTTAAGCTGTAGAAGATTTTTCCCGATGTTGGGGAGGTCCAGGACAAGGGGTCACAGCTTAAGGATAAGGGGGAAATCCTTTAGGACCGAGATGAGAAGGACTTTTTTCACACAGAGAGTGGTGGGTCTCTGGAACTCTCTGCCACAGAGGGTAGTTGAGGCCAGTTCATTGGTTATATTTAAGAGGGAGTTAGATGTGGCCCTTGTGGCTAGGGGGATCAGAGGGTATGGAGAGAAGGCAGGTACGGGATACTGAGTTGGATGATCAGCCATGATCATATTGAATGGCGGTGCTGGCTTGAAGGGCCGAATGGCCTCCTCCTGCACCTATTTTCTATGTTTCTAAGTGGGAGATGTGGTGGGGCCTGGTGGACCGGAGGTCACTTGAGCACATTGCTAGTCTGAAGAAGGGTCTCGACCCGAAATGTCACCCATTCCTTCTCTCCAGAGATGCTGCCGGTCCCGCTGAGTTACTCCAGCATTTTGTGCCTATACAGAGCGAGTTACGCGGAAAGCTAATCCAATGTTATTGTTCATTGTCAGGGAATTGAAGATAAAAGTGATGAGTTTACGCCTCCCCATGCAGGGCACGAGTGAGGCCACAATCGCAGAGATTATTAATGTCCTTATTTAGAAAGAATTATTCATTGTTTTGGAAGCAACTCAGATAAGAGTTTCCTCAAGTGAAATTTGGTCTGGGCAGATTGTCCAATGAGGAAAGATTGGAGAGAATAGGCTACGATCTGCTGCTTTCAATCGACCCAGACTACAGCACGGAAACAGGCCCTTCGGCCCAACTCGCCAATGCCAACCTGATGTCTTTCCAATCTGACTTTTTACAGCAGAGAAAGATAGATGCCTTTGCCCCACAGTCCTCTGGACCCTTGCCATCCATATATCTGTTGCATTTATAAAAGTTGTTATTGTCGCCACTTAGAAACATAGAACATAGAAATTAGGTGCAGGAGTAGGCCATTCGGCCCTTCGAGCCTGCAC